>PVIC010004495.1:7020-62434 GCA_004025085.1 Thryonomys swinderianus
AAAAAAAAAAAAAAAAAAAAAAAAAAGAAGAAAGAGTTAAAGAGTTTGATATTGTAAACTCTGTTAGATATTCCTAATACAAAGTCAGAGATTACTAATACTAATTATTCAATAGAGTGATGGGGTTCCTGTTCTTAAATTATTCATATCACTGAATCTAATTATTTACATATCTGATTCACATTCTTCAGATGGATCATAAAATACTTAGTATTCTTAAGGTTTTAAAATTAAGAGTGAAAATTCCAGCTTCTGGTAGTGTCTTTCTAGAATATGTGACAACCAATACAGTCTGAGTCTCACAGGAATTTAGACTAAGGTGTTAACATGAGTTGTACATTATTATGAAGGAGGTTAACGCTATCTTTCTCTGATATTCCAGACAGTTCTTAACTTGAAACTAGATGAAAACCTTTTTTAAAAATCACAGCAATAATGAATGGGCATATACTTTCTAGAATAAAAGGAACCAGGCTCTTCAGAAAAATGGCTGATTATGGGGCTGAGGGCAGAGAATCCACAAAATGAACCTTGAGTGTTCTGTACTACCATGTGGTAAGGAAGTGCTCAAAGCACAAAAATGAGCCAGGCGTGGTGTTGCAAACCTGTAATCCCAGAACCTAAGAGAGAGGTTGAAGCAGGAGAATCACAAATTTGAGCCCAGCCAGGGGAACTTAGCACCTTAGTGAGATCTAGTCTCAAAATATAGAGAGAGCTAGGGATGTGTGAAGGGCCTGGGTTCAATCCCCAGTAGGACAAAGACAAACAAACCATAAATACTGCAAGTGAGGACCGTCAGAGGGATTCAGGGGCTCACTACAAAGCTGCCAACAGACAACCTGGATAATGTAGGTAACAAAATAAAACTGTAGTAAATTGTACCACACTATAAAATACATCCTCATTAGTCCAAGATTTGAAGAGAGATGAGCTAAGTCTTCTATATGGAAGAATTCCAAATAGCTGAGGTGGATACCGCTCACCTTCCACACCCTGAGTGTGAGGAGTGCTGTGTTATTTGCTTCCTCTGAGTGAAGTGTGGGGAGAAAGATAAACAACTGGATCATGGAGGGATGTGGCCAGTGTTAACCAGTGAAAACCATGTGGGCAGTGTGAAAGATTTGACCTTGTGGTCTTACTCCCAAATATCTGTGTCTCTCATCTAACAATAGTAAAAGTATCAGGTGAAGAACATTCTGAAGAACATTGACTTGACACTCTTCGGCAGAGCTGAAGAAGTCATCAGAAACAGGGAGACTATGAGAAATTGTCCCACAGTAGAGATGGTAAGGCAGTATGATGGCTAAATAGAACGTTAAACCCTGGAGTGGGACCTTGGAATGGGGAAAAATTAGAGAAACCAAATATACCGTGTAGAAGTATCATGAGAAAAGAAGTGCTGGCTACTCACTTTTACAACTTTTGTGTGTGTGCAAAGCTATTCTAAAATTAAAAGTTTACTTCCAAAAGAGAAAGAATTTTAAGGATTCCATTTCTCTTATACAGGTCTTGGTAGATTTGAGGAGGGCTGGGAGTAGGGAAAGAGGAAGAGTGTGGAAGATTTGTGCAAGGTGCTTCCTGCCCGTGCCTTTCTGGGGTCAGTGATCTTGAGGCCAGTGGAGCTGAAGAAGTCTGTGTGTGTGTTTAAACATATGTTATGTTATGTTATGTTATGTTATGTTATGTTATGTTATGTTATGTTATGTTATTTATTTATTTATTTATTTATGTTTGTTTGTTTGTTTGTTTGTTTGTTTGTTTGTGGGTACTGGGGATCAAACTCAGGACCTTATGCTTGTAAGGCAGCCACTGAGCAACATCCCCAGCCCAGAAGTCTGTGTTTTATAGGAAACCCAAGGTTAATGTGCTGGATGCCCCCAGCCACATGAAGCTCAACCTGGGACTGTGATTCCACCTGGCTGGGACGTCCTCTGGCTCTCAAACACGTAGGGCCCCTAGGCCATTGGATTCTGAGTCTTTTCTAATTGCCTTTTCCTTTCCCTTTGGCGGATAAAGCACCTTCTCTATGAGCTTCATGGAAAAGGTACATACAAAGTGAATGAGATGGGTTGGATCTCTAAAGTCCTCACCAAAATGATGTTTCCACTGGGGCTAAAATTCTGGAATGGAAGTTTTCTCCTCTCAGAAGTTTTCAGGAGCAGCCCTGTTTTATCCTGCATCCTGAAGAAGTCCTCTCCAGATCTGAATCTGGATTGTTTGTATCTAAGTGGTTTTCCCCTCTGAAAACTTTGTTGATCTTTGCATTGAATTTTGAAGAGCCCTATTTCTGAATCTTGTAGTAGATATATGTTGGGCCTTTTAAATGTAGAAATTTATATTCTTAATTCAGCTGTGGAAAATTCTCACAAGTGGTTTTGTTGTTGATTTCCACGCTTCTATTTTTCCTGTCATACATTAAAGATGTTGGATCTCTTGTATTTCTTCTCTAATTTTTTATGATATTTGTGTTTTTCATTTATCTTTTGATCTAATTTTGGAAGCATTTGTTGATTTCTTTCTTTTTTTCTTTTTTTGAGACAGGGTCTCACTGTAGTTCAGGCTGGCCCTGAGCTCACTATGTAGCCCAGGCAAGCCTTGAACGCAGCAATCCTCCTGCCTCTGCCTCCCGAGTGCTGGGGTTACAGGCTTGAACCACCAAGTCCGGCATCTGTGGTATGAGGTACTGATTGCCAGTGGGCGTAGCCACCACACCCAGTGTTGTGGTGTGTGGTTACCGGGGGCTGAATCAGGGACCTCGCAGTTGGCAAGGCAGGTGCTGGAACCACTGAGCCAAATCCCCGCCCATGTTTGTCAATTTCTTATTCACATGTTGAATTTCTCTAGCATACTTTCAATTTCTGATTTTTCTTTTGTTTCACATTTTTCTGAATACTTATTTAGAATAAAATCTTATATTTCTTATTTCTCAGAAGTTTTTGTTTGTTTGTTTCTGCAGTACCTAGACATGGTGCCACTGAGCTAAATCCCCAACCCTTCTCTGAGGTTTTTGACGTTAGCGTTTTGCTTTTTCCTATGTTCACTTCCTATATCATCTTTATTTCCCTTCAACCTGTTACTTGTCTGTTTTTGTTGCTTTGTTTTTGCTTTGGCTTTGTTTTTTATGTGGTGCTTTTCCTCCAGTATCTACAGATTTTTGCCTGACTCATAATCGTAGCAAGTAGACCACTTTAAAATGAGTGAAATTCTGCTGACTGCGGTGACTGGGCGGGTGTTGCAGGGACCCTCACTCCACATGAGTCTTTCCAGCTTTTTCCCGTGGACTGGGTCAGCTTTTTGTGAAGATGTTTTTGGGCGGTGGAAATTTCACCGTATGCCTTACAAGAGCCAAGTAGGGGAAAAAAAGCTCAAGTAAGTGCTTTAAGCTTTCAGTGACATGTTGCATTTCATCCTCTTCTTTTCTTTTCTTTGTCCTCTTCTTTTCAAGACAGCATCCACACCATTGACTGTTTCTAAAGCTCTTCAACCCACCTCGGCCTCCAGATCATCTTTTTCTTCCTCTCCAGGAATCAGACACCAGTTCTAAGAGAAGCAACGGAACTTCAATTACATCTGAACAACAGTTCTACTATTCCTCCTGTTTTCAACTTTGCCTTCAGGTACATTTTCATAAATACTGCGGGCCGTGAATCCCTGAAGTCTTAGGGATTCAGTGCTGGGGACCATGACTCCTACCCCTTCACCCCAACCTCCATCACCTCGGGACTCACTTTTTCAGGTGTGTTAGGTGAGATACCAGTTGACTGCTTCCTAACTGCCAACATCTTACTGCAGTGTCTCTTTTCCCATTGTCTTTGCCTTTGATATTTGATGCTTCTTTCTGTAGAAGCCCTATCCTGTTATTTTTGGGTGTTTCAGTAAACATGTCCGAAGAAATATGCATGTTTAGCCTGCTGTCTTTAGATAGAAGAACGGTGGGACACTGAGGACAAGTTGTTCTTGGATCACACACAAGATATTGTCAGGTTTCAGTTTTTAACATGAGATCTAGAACTGGGCCTGGTAAGGACGGAGTGATCCTGATGCCCATTTCCCGGTGACTGAGAGCCTGAGGAGAGCGGATGGATGTGACAGTGCCAGGCAGAGCAAGGAGACCTTCCTGGAAGCATGCCCCAACTGAGATTTTTGTAGGCAGTAGTAACTTTCTCTCCCCCTCCCTCCCTCCTTCTTTCTTCTTTCTTTCTTTTTCTTTCCTTCCTTCTCTCTCTCTCTCTTTCCTTCCTTCTTTCCTTCTTTCCTTCCTTCCTTGTGTTGAGTGACAGAAAATTAATGAAGCAAATAGAAAAAGAAACATTTCATTTTCTCCTCCCCTGAACGTGTCTAAGATAGTCTAGGAAAAAATTACTCTTCTTTTAAGAGGTTTTAAAGTTCTCAAGGATCCAAATACAATACAATGAGTATTGTCCAATCAAATGTCCAAAAGAGCCACATGAGTGTAAAAAAGAGAAACCATGAGACATATTATTTGGTGAAAAGCCCTTGACTTTCGAGTTGGAGAAGACCATAGAAAGCCTGGGGGACTGTGGACAACTTGAAGAAGAGGGCCTATTCGTAGCAGGCTCTTGCTGTTGGACTTTATCTATTTAGTGCTTTGTGGAATTACTGTGCAAGATGATGCAAGGGGGGACTGATGATGAGGACTGACCAACACCTAAAGAACATAGGAAAGGCACGGGGTTTATTGTTATACTTCAGGAGAACAGGAGGCGAGTTGCAGGAGTGGGCCCCACTGGCAGGATGACAGCGTGGGCATCTCCTTAGGGATGGAGGATAGGACAAAAGGTCTCAGTTCTCACGTGTAGACATCTCAGAAGAGCATTTCCCAGAGCGTCTTGTTCCTTCCAGGACCTGCACTGACCCTGAAGTTGCACCTTAAGGCTGCAAACTGATGAGCTCCTGTATTCTGTTCTCACGGAAGTCTCTTCTGTTTAGGTAAGGTGGTCCACACACACGGACTCACTGAGAGAAGAGGGTCAGGCTCAGAGGGCGGGACTCGTAGGTGTTTCTCTCTTGTGCTGTCTCTAGTCCTCACTGAGGCTCAGCGCATGCCCGGTGGAATTGTGTCAGCAGAGAGGGTGTGTTGCTCTTTTGTCACCATGGAAGCAAGTGATATAAAACTGGAAGTGCATCTTTAATATGAAGTTACACAATGAGATAATGAGATAATAAAATATTAGTATGAAACAGCCCAACTAAATTTTTACAATATTGACAAGTAGCTACAAAATTTTTCTATGCTGGATGGGTATTGAATGATGCAGTGAGTTGCAGTGCTAGTCTGTAATCCATGCCGTTTCTGTCTGCCCAAGAGTCATACTTCAAAGTCCCTTAAAGCCATTCATAATTGTCATGCCAGTGTAGTCACAGATGCTGACATTCATTGCCAAGGAGCCTTATACTTGTTAAGAAAAGAGTGATTTAGCAAAATGGAGCTAGAAATCATGTTTCCTTTGCCATAGAGTGACACTATTTTCTTTATAGAGTCAACTCAGTTCCTCAAAACCAACTTGCTTTTCTAGGACCCTCTGGACAGAATAGATCCATTTAGACCAGGTGAGCTTCAGCACTCAGGAGGCAGAGGCAGGAGGATTGCTGTGAGTTTGAGGTGAACCTGGGCTACATTGTAAGTTCAGGGTCAGCCTCAACTACAAAGCAAGACTTGGTCTTAAAGTCTTCTAACAAGACTGGGCTTATGAAGGAAAGATGAAACTGATCTATTTGTAGGAAAAGACTGTCACATACACTGTATGGTCTGAAAAAGCAGAACATAGAACATTGGGTAAAATATGCTATCTTTTTGTGTTAATATAGAGAAAAACTATTTGATATTTGTATATGTGTACAGAAAATTTGTAAGATTACATAAAAATTAACAATGATTTCTGGGGTGGAAACTGGGGAAGTTAGAACAAATTGAAGAGAGATGATTTTCTGGAGTTATAATTTTTTTTTTTTTTTTGAGACAGGGTCTCACTTTGTAGTTCAGGCTGGCCCTGAGCTCACTATGGAGCCCAGGCAAACTGCTGTGAACTAAGCAATCCTCCTGTCTCTGCCCAACAAGTGCTGGGATTACAGGCATGAGCCACCACGCCCGGCACTGTGGTATGCGGTATTGATTGCTGCTGGGCGTGAGTCACCACACCCAGCATTCTATGTGGTTACCGGGATCGAACTCAGGACCTTGCACTTGTGAGGCAGGCACCAGAACCACTGAGCTAAATCTCTGGCCCTGGAGTTATAAATTTTTTGAAAAATTAAATTAAAACTTTTCTATTTTAATCACAAATCCATGTCAGGCTAATATTAGTTTATTTGTTCATGGAGTCCACTGGCAGCACCAGCTGGATAAATTGGGCCTTTCTTATTTTGTGTTCCATTGTAATTCTCTAGTCTCAGCTCTTGGGCTGGGGATCGAACTTGGACCCTTGTGCATCCAAGGTTGGTCCCTTAGCACTTGAGCTAAATCTCCAGGCCTTTGGCTGTATTCTTTCTGATGGTATATGGCTTCCCATAGGTTCTGGACAAATGGGCATGAGCCGTAGGCTTATGTTATTCTCATAGCTTGCCAAAGAGGAAGCTATGAGAATAACTTCTCTGGCAGTGAAGTCTCAAGATTCTCGGACCATCTTGGATTGATTACTCCTCCTGAATCTCCAGACCAATCCTTATGGCGAGGAGAGTACATACTCTGACTGGCTAAATCTTGGCCAGATAGACAGAGATGCTGAGTTGTCCTCTGTTGTACTGTAAAGACAGGAAAGGGATACTCCCTCAGGAAAGGGTTGATGAGTAATCAATACTACTCTACTAGAGAACCAAGTCTTTTCAAATCTTGAACAATCCTTCCAAATCCCTGTGGCTTTAGCATATTCATGTAGACCTGCTGCAGAACTCAGTAAACAGCATGTTGCTAGGGACATGGATGATTAACTCCTACATTTATATGAGCTGAGCTGAAACTAGAATATGAAACTCTATAAACTCTAAAACTCTATAAAGCTGATAGAGCTTGTTCCTTACATCCTGTTTATTTCCTCTTGGTCTAAATAGTTTTAGAATCTCAACTCTAACAATGGGACAAAAGGCAGTATGCACTTAAAGAAGGAGAAGACAGGAAGCTTTAATTTCAGAAATGCTGAATTAGTTTTCATGAACCTAACAAATTCTTAGAAAATAAAAATCTCAGCTGAGTTCAGTAAAAAGTCACCTCCTGTTGACTGGAGCAGAAGGGTAGGGTCCAGCCGACGAGTACGGTATCTTGTGCGTCTTGTAGCCTTTTCAGAACCTGAGGAGAACCCAGATGGTTCAAGAGAGAATGAAGATACACCCCAAATAGCCAGGCCATACGTAGTGTGAAAGGAAGCAAGGAAATCCCCAGAAAGATCAGCTTTCTGTTTGTAAAACTGAGATTATAGCTTTGCTGTGCAAAATTTTTAAGAGCTTCAGACAGAACGTTCTGCTCCTCCTCCCTCATGCAATGGTGGAGAGAGGCAGGTCCTCAGGAAGTAGGTAAGTAATGAAGACAGGTCCTGTGAACGCAGTTACTGCTCTGATGAAATGGGACCCCAGAGAGTTCCCGTCACTTCCGTCACGTGAGATTGTGACTCAACGATGGTTAAAGTCTACAAACTAGAAAGTGGGCTCTCACCAGACACCGTGCTGCCCCCTTGACCTCTGACCCTATGGCCTTCAGACTGAGAGATAAATTTGTGTTGTTTGTAAGCTAATTCATTCTGTGGCATTTTACTGCATCAGAGTGGCTGGGCTAAGACATTATCCTGAGGCTGCTACACTAAACTACCACAAACTTAATGATTCAGAATAACACAAATTTATTATCTACAGTAACAGAGGTCAGAAGTCTAGAGTGAGTTAGCAAAGCTTCCTTACGTATTTCCAGCATCCCTGAGGAGAGAATCCATTTTCTTGTGTTCCAGTTTCTGCTTCCTTAGCTCACAGCCATATCAGTATGTCTTCTGCCTCTGTAGTCATCCCTTGTTTTCTGACTGTGACCCTCCTATCTCCTCTTTACAGTGACTCCTGAGATTACGCTGGGCCACCCAGATAATCCAGGCTAGTAGTTCTATGTCAGGGTTCTTAAAACAGCTTCAGGGCTTTACCATATGAGGTAACACACAGTCACAAATGTCAGCAATTAGAACACGAGTGTCCTTGAGAGCCTATAACACAGTCTGCTACAGAAATATAAAAGAAGTCCTATCTGTGAAAGTGTTTAGTACTGTGTGCGACACACAGATATCGGATCGGGGGCAATTGCAGTTTGTAAAGTTAACAATTCAGATCTGGGACTTGGCATCAACATGTTCAGTGTTTTGGGAGGACCAGAACATGTAATGATCCATTCTTGTAAGTGTCAGTGTAATCCTACATTTATGAACTCTGTGTACTCACCTTAGAAATGATCTTTTACTCAAGCAAAAAAAGAAGCCCTTGAGCAGAACTATTTTAAGCAGCAAAATAGTCAACATACAAGTTCTCTTCAGTTAGTCTTTAATAAAGGTCAAATACAACACATGAGATACAGTGGGTTTTCAGAGAATACTTGAGGTTGTAGAGGATGTTATGTCTTGTAGATTATAGTAAAGTATAGTACTCCGTTTTGTAAAAAGGAAAACCCCACATCTTCTTTATCCAGTCTCTGGTTGATGGGCATTTGGGCTGTTTCCAAGATTTAGCTATTACAAATTGAGCTCCTATAAATATGGGTGCCCATATATCACCATGGTATGATGCTTTAAATTCTTTTGGGAAGACAATCAGTAGGGGAATAGCTGGGTCAAAGAGAACCTCTAATCCAAGGTGATCGAGGAATCTACATCCTGATTTCCTCAGTGGTTACACCAGTCTACAGTCCCACCAACAGTGGAAAGGGGCATAAAGAATGATACACTAGAGATGTTTATAGCTAAATGGATGCACATTGAGGCCACACTCTTAAAATAAGTAGGTCACACGTGTAAATACCGAACAGTTTCTCTGGTATGAGAAACTGAAAGTGTAAATGAGAACCAAAATGTAGAATAGATAATGTGAAATAGGAAGAAAATGTTCAAAGGGGAAGGGGAAGAAAGGAGTAGGAGAAGGAAAGAAGGAAAAGGAAAAGTAGAGAAAAATAGAAGCAAAATTTTTATAAACAGGAAGGGGTTGAAAGGAGGGTAGGAGAGGAGGAAGAAACCTGAATCAAGATACATTGTGTACAGGTACAAATGCCCAGTGATGATTGTGATCATAATCTATATCTAAAATATACTGATAAACTTAATTTTAAAAAGATAATGGTAAAGTATTATTTCATTGAGATACATCACGGGAAGTCCAGGTTTTGCAGCATCACAGACTCCTGAGTGAGTCAGTGGCTTCCAAAGATCCCAGTGTGCTTCTTTGGGAACTGTACTCATCATAGCCAGGGCTCTGCACAAGGGGCGGAAGGCTAACTTTCAATGCTTTTCTCCACACCCTTCATACTCTATTTCAGTGGCTACATGGAGTTCCTCATCTCTCTGATGAAGGTGGTGGTCTTCAAAAGCCTCCCAGAATGGTACGTGGAGCTCAATCCCTACACCAAGAAAAAGGTACAGATTAAGGCTTTACACATTCTAGTGAAAACTGCCAACCCACGCTAGGCGGAAGGGTCAATCTTTGGGAAATGAAGTTTCTATTTGGTGTGATGGGCCATCCCTGGTGGGTGCTCTTTCTGGTTAATAATAGTCTTTGTTTAGTAGTCTCTTTGCTAGGGGGAATACTAATGTAATACTCAGCAAGTTTGCAGCTGCTGGCTGGGAACTATCAATAGGTCGTAAATAAACTACCACCACACAGAAAAGACAATAAGATTATATATACTCCTACTACCGCCAATTACAGTAAGAGTGACAATTATAAGGTTGGGCTCCTACAGCTACCCTAGGGAGAAAATGAAAGGAAAATGTTCCATTAGCTTAATGAAGAGAGCATGGCAGAGTCCCGTCAGATTTCCTCCAGATTAGCACCCATGGTGTGCTCTAGCACTCAGGGGGAAGCTCGGGTTGCAGGGTAACAATTAAACTTTCTGACAATTAGGCCCTACCATGGGCAGTCCCTGTGCTGCGAGAGACATTGCAAAGAATCACATTTATATTTCCTCACTTCTTGCCTATGAGATGTGAGTGAGTCATTTATGGAAACGAAAGGAGTCAGGGTGAACAGTGGTCTGTACAGCCGACTGCATGGCGAGTTGGAAAGCTCGCCACAGGGCACACAGCACTTGGGTGCCACCTTTTGTGGCACTGAGAGCTAAGCAACCTAATTAGGGAAAGGGTGGACTTGAGTGAATGTGAGTAATCTGGTCTCAGAGTTACCTGTGTTAGGAAGAAAACCACTGAAAGAAGAAATATTTACTGTCCGGAAGGTGTTCTGTTAGAAAGAGAAAAGAGAAACCTCCCAAACAGGCTCCCCGGAGTCCAGACTCCAGCTCTGTCATTGAATCTCTTCAAGTCCCACGTTTTCTCCTTCACAAAATGGAGGTACTCATAGAGGCAATTTCCATGGGCTACTGGGAGTATTAAAAGACAAAATGCATAGGGAATAATGGTAAATGCCTGAAGAATATGAATACCAAGTGCAGAACCAGCATAGAGCGCTGCGGATTTATTCAGCATGAGCCAATGTTTGTGCAATGAGTACTCTTAGAAATTTTTCTTCTGGAGACCATGACCAAATCTTACTTGATGGTAGTGAGTGAATAGTTTACATGGTTTCCTTGCAATTTAAAGAAGAATAAAGAAAATGTGTAATATGGACATGTAAAATATCTGAGCTGCTCTACAAAATATATGGATAAATATGGGCAGAAGTGGACATCTCCCCAAGACTCCATTGTCTAAAGCAAAAAGGGCTTTTGTTTGGCCTAGCTTCTCTACTCACTCGATGAAAGCCCAGTGTCCATCACACCAGTCCACTGTGCTGTTGCTTCTGACTGCTGGATGACATTGCTGTTGAAACGCGGATGTTCCAGCCGCCTCTCTGGACAGGGCAAAGCAGTTCTTAGAAGCAGCCCACTGCTCTCCCTCAGGGCTGGCTCTGAGCAAAAGTGCAGCTCTAATGCATGTTACTCTGTGGCCTCCAGTTGGCCTCAGTAACTCAGGATCCAGGCTGGTTCAAGTGTCTCAGCCGCCTGCCCACATTCTCCCCCATCCCAGCCGCACAATGTGATCCAGGGGCTCCTGGTTTGCACAGTGCCACCTTCTGACATCCATGAGCACTGACTGATAGAAAGCTGAGAGCAACAGCAAGACAGGTCAGAGTGCAGACTCTCTTCATGAGGAACATAGTACCTGGAATACACTGTTTTAAGCAATATAATTCTTCATGTTTGTGGTGTCTTCAGAAAGTCTGCAACTACAATTAGACTTTCAAGGTTTTGTGAATTGCAGCAGTTGTTTTAAAAATTTTCAGTTTGCATCAAGATTCTGGGTCAGAGAAGTAGAAGTACTTCTTATTTATACCTGCAGCTCTCCTGTGACATCTGCTGTCCTATGTCTGTCGAGCCGGACATTTTTCTGGATGGCATGCTCTGTTCTTGTTACGTAGATGGTTCTTTTCCACCTCTTGCCATTCTGCCACCTCCTGTGATTCATGTTGTTGTAAAAGTTGTACCTCCCTCTCACTCTCAGAATTCTTCTGGCTTCTTCATTCCCTTTGTTAACACCTAAAATTTATCCCTACCAGACATATTGCACGTTTATTTTACTTGTGTCTTTATTTTCTGTCTTCCATTAATAGAGTCAAATACCATGAAGACAGAAGACTGTTTTATCCACTGCTGAATTCCCTAGTACTAGAACAATCCTGGTACTTAGCAGATGCTCAGTGAATAGTTTATCTATAAGTGGGACTTGCTTTAAAATCTTAAATTGTGACCCAATCAAGAAAATTATCGATGAAAATGACCAACTTCCTTCCTTCCTTTTGTCCTTCCTTCCTCCTTCCCTTCTTTTCTTCTTTACTTTCTACCACCCTCCCTTCTTTCCTCCTTCCCTTCCTTCCATCCTTCCCTCTCTTTTCTTTTTGTTGCAGTACTGGGGACTGGACCCAAGGCCTTACCTGCTGGGTAAGCCCCGTACCTCTGAGGTACATCCCCAGAAGAAAGACTTTGTAATTTTACTGTCATCTCTTTCTATCATCAAAGTTACTGCCAACTTTCTTGTTATTAATAATTTAACCCCATTAAAAATTAAAATTATTAATAATTTAATGAGTGTTGTGGTGCATGCCTATAATCCCAGCACTCAGGAAGCAGAGGCAGGAGGATTGCATTGAATTCAAGGCCACCCTGGGCTACCTAGTGAGTTCAGGGGCAGACTGAACTACAAAGCAAGACCCTGTCTCAAAAACTAAAAACTAATGGGGCTGGAGATTTAGCTCAGTGGTTCCAGCACCTGCCTCACAAGCGCAAGGTCCTGAGTTCGATCCCGGTAACCACATAGAATGCTGGGTGTGGTGACTCATGCCCACCAGCAATCAATACCACATACCACAGTGCCGGGCGTGGTGGCTCACGCCTGTAATCCCAGCACTTGGGAGGCAGAGGCAGGAGGATTGCTGAGTTCGAGGCTTGTCTGGGCTACATAGTGAGCTCAGGGCCAGCCTAACTACAAAGCAAGACCCTGTCTCAAAAAAAAAAAAAAACCTAAAAATAATAACTCCTATTCCTAAGTTATATGGCGACAAATGGTAAAATCTGGTACACTGACAATAAAAGAGATCTGACAAAAAAACAAGAAATCAAGAAATTGTGTAGTCCTTTTGTCTCTCATATTTTTTAGTGACAGTAGATGATGCCGGTTGTGGTTGTGCAGCTGCATGCTCTGTCTGACTCTGAGTAGTTCTGTTTTCATTTCAAGGTAGAAAAGCCCAATAAAAAGATGGATGAAAAGGTTTCACGACCTGTACACATCAGGATACAAGCTCCCAGAAGCTCATCAGCCCTCCACCTCTGTAACCACATGCCATGCTTTCACTGAGAGATCAGAGGGGGCCAACATGAGGCAGCTGATCAGGGGAGTCACCGATGTGTTTTGGGAGGCAGTGTGGAGACTCTGTAGCCCTGAATATAAAAAACAATGTCACAAACACACTGCTGGCCTTTGTGCTGAGCTTCACTCACTCCACAGTCATACTTGAAAAGCAAGTCCTCTGAATGTTTGAACACAAGGGCTCCTAATAATTTAATGAGGGCGCAGACTTAACAAGAACCCCAGAAACCCAGGAACACAGCATCACTGAGAGTCTCGGGGTGGAAGGGGCAGAGTGGAGACTAGAAGAGGACTCAAAGCGGAGCCAGAACGCTGGGGGTAGTTGTGCACTGAGGGCCAAGTCTGAGCTTCAGCCACAGTTAAACGAGTAACAGCCACAGTGTTGATGGTGGGGTGTGCTGCAGGACCTCTCCTGACCCGTCAGGTGCTGCTGTGACCGCTGCTTCCCTCTGCGCACCTCAGCTCCCCCACCACAGGAGCACTGAGAAGCTCAAAGGCTCAGCCTGCTGTCCCGGGTCCACATAGTCTGAGGCTGATGTTCATGGCACAAAGCAACAGAAAGCAAAAGCCTGTCTTGCAGGCAGAGATGAAATGAGGGTCTTCAGTAAGGTGTCGAGAGCAGTGTGTTAAGCACAGCAGTAAAAGTGACCCCCAAACCAGCTCTAAACAATGCTAGTGATAAAAATAATCCTCCTTGTGATCCCAGCACTCAGGAGGCAGAGGCAGGAGGATTGCTGAGTTTGAGGCCTGCCTGGGCTACATAGTGATCTCAGGGCCAGCGAGACCCTCTCTCTCTCTCAAAAAAAAAAAATCCTCCTGTAAACTATCTCTTGTTCATCTAAATTCTAGAGAGTTGCTGTGGTTACTGTTGAAAGAAAATGAACAAAAGTGTCAGTTTATATTTTTTGATAACTTATACTTTATTAAGCTATTAATTTGGAGAATGCTTAGTAGTCTAGTGAATCCTCTGCAGTCTCTGCTGCCCTCAGTCCTTGTAGAGAACTGACAAGCATCCAAATTTGGTTTGAAGGAGGCTTATATTTCCCATCTCGGGGCATTACATAATTCTGTTCTTGACAATAGTTTGGAAAATAACAAAGTAGCACAGTGATTTCAAAGGTAAAAAAAGAACCCAGGTCACTCCAATTAGGCCTCTCTGGACAGCACTTATCACAGGTGCAAAATAGCATGAGACTCTACAAATGCAATGCTGTCAGCTAAGAAGTACAGAGTTTTGTTTCTTTCTTATGTTTTGGGTACCAGGGACTGAACTCTGGGCCTTGTGCTTGCAAGGTAGGCACCAGAATCACTGAGCTAAATCCTCAGCCCTAAGACGTACAGATTTTATTTAAAACATCAAATGTCAAATATGAGCAATAACTTTTCTGTAATTGTTAACCAACTTTTCAAACTTAAATATAATTCGGGCCGGAGGGTTAGCTCAGAGGTTCCGGCACCTGCCTCGCAAGTGCAAGGTCCTGAGTTCGATCCCGGTGACCACATACAATGCTGGGTGTGGAGACTCACGCCCACCAACAATCAATACCACATACCACAGTGCCGGGCGTGGTGGCTCACGCCTGTCATCCCAGCACTCAGGAGGCAGAGACAGGAGGATTGCTGAGTTCCAGGCTTGCCTGGGCTCCATAGTGAGCTCAGAGCCAGCCTGAACTACAGAGCGAGACCCTGTCTCCAAAAAAAAAAAAAAAAACTTAAATATAACTCAATGATATAATTTAATTATCTAAAGTGAATCTACCCTCTGGAATATCTTTTAATCTTATTAAAATTCACTAGTCAGTTATTGTATTATTTTTATCATAATTATTGTAATGTTATAATGCATTATTGTGACAGACCAAAATTTAGGTAGAAACCCTCTTTTCAAGACACATTTGTATATTGTAAAGATTGGCATTATTCTTTATTTTGTAATATGTACTTTCAAATTTTTGTATTAACATGGTTTTTATATGTACACATGGATATAAATTCAATAAAAGACAATTTTCACTTGCTCCTGCTCTAGCCATCCTTCTTACTCTTTTTAGGATTATTACTGACAATTTTGTCATGGGAGATGATGGGTGTCAGAGGCTCTTGACACCCCACTGATGCACCGGGGTACACACAGCCTGCTAGGCTCTCTATCAACTAGTTATAGCTTTGCGGATGTGTGTTGTCCCTTGACTATTGCTTTTCTAGTGATCCCTAAGTCAGTGAGCTACATCGCACCAGTCTGAGTTTCATTTTTTTTTTTTTGAAACAGGGTCTCACTTTGTAATTCAGGCTGACCCTAAACTCAATATGTAGCCCAGGCAAGCCTCAAACTCAGCAATCCTCCTGCCTCTGCCTCCCAAGTGCTGGGATTACAGGCGTGAGCCACCACTCCTGGCACTGTGGTATGTGGTATTGATTGCTGGTGGGCATAAGTCACCACACCCAGCATTGTATGTGGTTGCGAGGGATCGAACTCAGGACCTTGAGCTTGTGAGGCAGGTGCCAGAACCACTGAGCTAAATCTCCAACCCCTGCGTTTCATTTTTAACTCAATTAAAAGATAAAAATTCTTATTATTGCAATTACTTTGTCTTTACTGGTTAAATTAACATTCAGTTATTGGAGTTGCCATGCAATATACAATATTATTTTACCTACTGTGTATTCAGAGTGTTCCTGTCACAGAAACCACATACCAGCATGAAAAGCATTGTAACAAATAGGTAAATACATGTCCTCTGTGAATTGAAAGGGGGCAATTAAGTGAGCCTTAAGGCATTTGTAGGTGAATAGCTAAAAATAACTATAGTAAAAGTGTTGGGAAATAATATTAAACACAAATAAAGATTGTCACAGAAATTACTGTGAAGCATAATTTTTTAGTTTCTGTTGATAGAGTATTCAAATTACAATATGAACACACATCTATGAACATGCTTTTATTTTCATTTTAAGTAATCTCAGTCCTAGCCTATCCACTGCATACAATTGGTGTATTTTTCCTGTCAAAAGGGGTATGGCTATAAAACACTCCCAAATTATCTTTTTATTTTTATAACTTATCTTATGCTTTGTACAAACAAAATCCAAATAAGTTCTGATACTGAAAATATTTTGGCTTCCTAGAAACATGTAGGATTATGCTGTGTGGGGTGCATCTGTTGTTGTGGTTCATTTAAAAGCAGAGCTGTACATGGTAGTACAGACCTGTAAACTAGTATTCTGGGAAGCTGAAGCAGGAGGATCACAAGTTCAAGGTCAACCTAGAACTAGTGAGAAATTGTCTCAAAGGAACAACAATAACAAAATCAAAACCAAGGAAAATTCCAGAACTTGTAATGTAAACTCAAAGTTGATTTTTTTGTTCACTATACCTTATGCCAATACTTCTGCCATTGTGCCAAAACTTACACCTTTTGAAAGAACTCTTTATGAATAGCCTTCACACTATGTCATAGTCTTCCAAATAGTCCCTCTCTCTCTCTCTCTGCTGTTTAGAGTACCCAGGGCCTTCCTTGCCCCCCAATACCTGATGTGCTTCATGAAGATAAGCTGGCTAATTATACTAAACAGTATTTATTTTTAAAAGAGGAAATTAAAAAGTTTAATTTGGTTCTGAAGCTTCTAAGTTAGTTTTGAAGTCCTTAGCAAAAAAGTCCCCTAAACACAATTCTAGCTGATAGCTTCAGCGGAACCATCTCTGGAGTAGACTAATTTGAAGGCTAACATGTATTTGAAGCATGCACTGGTAGGGTTGCTAATGATGCGAGTCTTGCTCCCTTTCATATGATCCTCGTGGTTTCTGATGCAGAGCGATGACTGGTGGCACAGCACTTTGCTCCGTGTGGCGACTGGTGGCACAGCACTTTGCTCCATGTGGTGACTGGTGGCACAGCACTTTGCTCCATGTGGTGACTGGTGGCACAGCACTTTGCTCTGTGTAAGCACGAACAAAACCCTTGAAATGAGGAGTCACCACAGACAGCCAGTTTAAGGGAATTACAATTTCTCCATTTCGTTAATTTTGTCTAGAACATTAATTACTTAGCAATGGATCATTGACATCATTTTATAAAAACAATTATTTTCAGTCTTACTTTAAAAATGATCCCAGAAAGCTAACAATGAAGGTTATAGCATTTACATCAATAAGCATCAGGAAAATGGTGCTTCAGTAAGATATAGTAAGAATAGATCGAGACAGGAACATAAGGACAGAATAGTACAGTGAAGATAATACAAAGCTATTAACCACACATGTGTATTAATAGGCTTTGCAAATCTTTAAGAAAGGTCAAATTTTCCCCATTAACTTCCTCTGAACAAAGCAGAGAAAATAATCTGATAAATGCATTTGAGTTTCAGTGTGTACACTCATGTGTGTGTGTGTGTGTGTGTGTGTGCGTGTGTGTGTGTGTGTGTGTAGCTGACTGAAATGAAAATTGCAAACTGGCTTTACCACTGCCAGAGACTTAATTCCTATGCGCTGCAGTGAACATGGGGACTTAATGTGTGTCTTTCCCCCATTTCATTAGAACATTACAAAGAAATAAATGGAATGTAAAACATGATGACCTATTTCCAGTCTAAATCACTTAAAAACAGAAGCAGTTGCTGCTGCTACCAGAGAAGAGTCAGAGAGAATGAACTTGCCTCACTTGTTGACCATTCATGTTATATGTAGTACTTTCTTTCTTTTAGCTTTTTACATATGAAGGCCCTAAGACCAAAATCTCTTTAAAGAGAGGTGACCCTTGAACTACGTGTGATCTGCCTCATGCTAGAACCTGGGCATATTTCCCACTCAGGACACACTTCCTGACCTTTCCAGGAGTTCACTGAAAAATGATGTGAAGAGGAACCTTCAGTTTTGACGAAGGGTCAAGATTGCTTTTGCACGTCTGGGTTTCAGCCTGTGTGTTAGTCACATAATGCCCTGAACCTTTATTTATGCAGTGTTTTCCTTTATGTGGATTCATTTTTAACTAAAATCTAGAGGAATGTTCATATTACCATTACAATGTAAAATAGTGTCTCTTCCAGAAACAGAAAGAAAATATAGAGAAATTATTCCCAAAAGCTGTGAGTCCACGCTGTTTCTTGGAGGCTCTCTGGCACCACCAGCTAAGTGTGCTGTGGTCTGGGGTAGAGCTGGGTGTAGGAAGACCTGGCTATGCAGGGTTAGAAGTCAGGAAGTTCCTGCAGTAGGACCCAAGCCACAGTATCTTGTCATTTGCTTTTCTATGTTCAGAGACCACAGAAATTTATAAATATGGGAGAGAATAGGTGTTGTTGCAATATAATATGTAGCTCGATGCTCAACACTGAAGGCAAGTGGACAGTAAGATTTTGAGAGTGTGAAGGCAGACACCAAATTATATCCAGAAACAGTTCCATGACAAGGTCATGATAAACCTGGGTACAGAAAAGAATGACACTGAATACCTACATGTTTAGAACTTTGTATCATTTGATGCTTACAGGAACACAAGAAACTGGGAGGAAACCAAAGACCACAGAGGTTAAATACTTTTCCGGGACCACCCAGCTTGTAAATAGCAGGGGTGGGATTTGAAATCAGCCCTGTGTGACACCAAAGACTATTATTTTCTCCTCAGCACTCTGCCTCTCTGGTTATTGGAAATGTTCAAAATAATAATGGGGGGCTTGGGACACACAGCTCAATGGTAGAGCCCTTGGCTAGCATGCGTGAAGCTCTGGGTTTGATCTCAGGAACCGGAAAACAAACAAAATAATTTCTTGAACATCTTGGATGCTGGCAAGTTCATTTCATCAGTATACAGAGATCGATGGAAGCTGGAGCCTTGTAGGATGGACGAGTTGTACCTCATCATAGAAATCAAACCAAGTGAGGGCTCCCCCTGGTTAGCGGGAAGCCTACAAGGCCGTGGTACAGAGTCCAAGAAGCTGGTTCTGGCGTGGGGGCACCACATGCTTATGGAGCACTGAAGCCTAACTGGCAGGATCATACCCTAGGAGGAGCCACATCAGCTGCCACACCCAAACGGACTGCACAGAGGCTCTGTACTGTCTGAAGAGCACCGGCACACATGGCCACAAATTCTCTGAACAGTGCTGGAGGTGGCAACCAGAGGGCAGAATTCACCAGTGCAGAGGGTGGATTGAGTCCGTCTGTGTAGGGACTTTGTGTACATATGTGCACACAATCCCAAACCACTTCCCTATCCCTGCTCTGTTGTGAGGAGGAGGACAATCTGCTTCACTGTGTACTTAACCTTTTGCTGTTTCATTACGTTAAGCTTATTTTGTGGTTCTGGTGGCACTGGGAACACAGAGAGGTAAAGATGAATGTCACTGTAAACAAACTTAGAATACTAAAGGAAATGCTGCCTATGAATTCAAATCAACGGGGCTTGTGTTCTAAGCACATTTTCCTTGTTTTTTTACATGTTTGTGTCAAGAGAAATTTAGTTTTATCAGTTGATATACTAGCATATGAGCTGATTACATGACACTTCCTCTATACATTTCCTTATAATCCTGGCTGTCCATTGTATTCTCTTCTTTGAAAATACAGAGGTAGTTGGGTATGGAAACGCAGGTCAGTAATTCCAGCACTCCAGGAAGCTGGGGAAGGAGGATCACAAGTTCTAGGCCAGTTTGGGGCAAACCTTGACTTACTAAGACCTTGTATCAAGGGCATGTGGGTTAGTGCAAAGGTCCTGGACTTAATCCTGTCAGTACAAGAAAAACACCAGCAAATGTCGTACTAGAACATCTGAGTAAATTTAAAATTAGTGAGTTGAAGGGTAGGGGCGGGGAGTGTTCTTGTATTTGTAACTCTAAATTACATATCGTGCTTTCTGTAGAACATAAGGTACTCTGTACTGTACAGTATGTCCAAACCTAACAGTTGAAGGGACAAAGTGTTCTCTTGCATTGATACACTTAATTATAATCTTCGGTTGGATCAGTCAGGCTTCTGGGATGGGTTGCTGCAGAAAGGGTGAGAGATGAATGCTGGGCCAGTGTCCCCCTCCTTTCACCTGCTACAACTTCAACTGTCAGCTCTGAGGACAGTTTCTGTATGAAGAATGTAATCTTCTGTATTATGATGCCAACATTCTGCGCAGGTTAAAATGTATGGCTCAAATTCTGGGACTATTTTTTGTCTTTGCTTCCAGCTCTGGAGTGACGTACAATAGGAGCATAATACATGTATAACATATGAGTTTGAGTAAGGTCTCCACTTCAACTAGATCACTAAACAGTTTTTACTTGGTATTTAGACATTTGTTATGAAATATAATGAAAGGCAAGTGCTATTTTCATATATATGAGGGGGAAAGGGGCTCTGGACTAGTGATCATCACATTAAAAAGTTCCTGGGGCTGGGGTACAGTTCAGAGTTAAGGGTAGATGCTTTGAATACCCAAGGCCTCGGCTTCAGTTCCTGACATACATGTACACATTACCCTTTTCACAGTATTAGTTAGCAAAGTCTAAACATTACTAACATAAATGTCACTACTTCTACTGATTACTGGTGAGTTAGATGATGGAGATCTGCCTCAAGAGGCCAAAGATTTTTCTTACATTATGGATAAAAAATCCTTTTTTTTTTAACTGATTCTAGACTTCAAAGTAGTAAATATTACAGTTGCACCTAAGTAACAAACTTAATTTGTTTTATAATTTTGGGGAGGATATCAGTGTTTGTGTTTGTCACATGATGTGGAATTTGTGAACAAATCTGAAGCAAAATTTTGCTGAACACTTGTTTGAGAACTTAACTGTGAACAGAAGCATTCATGAACTGAGGTATAACTATACTGTACTTTGTAAATGTTACATAAATGGCAAATAAGACTTTCTCAAGAGCTGATGAGATGAACTAATCTTTGGTAAATGTGATAGTATTTTTAGGCTAAAATAAAGGAGGAAGACTGACAGCTTGTTAGTGAATCAGCGAACTCAAAAATTAGTGAATTCATAAAGGACTGAAGAGTATCTTCTTAAGGATAAGTAAAATGTAGTACTTTAATCTCTGTTAAATACGGTATTGATAAAATATAAGGGATTTAAACTGTCCACTTAAGTTTCAAGATTTTTGTCAGGTTTCCCATTTTACCAGTACGTGTACTAATTAAACTTTTAAGTGTCTGATTGGCATGGCCAGTATTCGGTAGCTATCATTTCCAGTCTCAATTTAATCTTTATGAGGTAGTTCAACATCAGTGTACCTATTAAAAGTGCATATATGTGTGTGTGTGTGTGTGTGTACATACACACACACACTCAGTTGGAAACCCATGCTAGTACTTTCAATTGTTTTCATTTATTTTTAGCATTTTTACAAGCAAGATTATTTCTTATAGTTTTTGGGAGGAAAGTTACACAAAGGATTTGGAATTAATTGGAAGGTACATTCAACTAAGTTGAGTTTTCTTTTAACTGGAATGTTTTCTAGAGGAAAAAACTTTAAAAGAGCATGCAATATTCAGTATGAAACAAGTTATTTTGAAAACAATTGACAAAACTCAGTGTTAAGGTTGTTTCCCAAATGTACAAGTGACCCGTTTTATTATCACTTACATGCACCGTAAGTTTGGAGAGCGGCAGGTTGCTTGAAGGTGCAACAAATATTCTTTGAACACTTCAATAAACACAATGTAAACATTCACTTTAATAACGTTTCCTTTGTCGGTGCAAATCTGAGCACATTTTTCCCCGGCCTCTGGCTCAGCCATGACTGGCTGAGTAGCAACAGCAGAGTGCTGAAAGCATTTCTCAACAGTAATTTGCTTGTTCTAATTTACTTTTCAAGGCTGACGATCAGAATCATAGTGCTTGTGCAAAGATCTCTTTCTATAAATCTGACCCAGTCATTCCCCCTGTTCTTCTCATATTTAGTTTCCCCAGTGGCTTCACCAAAGAAGTTAATTGAAGCAGAAGTGCCACTAGCAGTCCGGTCTACAGTTTCACACACAAATGATCCCTTTATTCACTAGGAACAAATCAGCTACACCTGTTGAGAAAGTCAGGCTACACCAAAGTCAATGACATGTCCATTTCCATATGGAGATGAAGAGGTGGCCTTTTGTTCTCAAATAGAAATGCTCTGGCAACAGATCTATGGGACAAAACCAAAGCATCCAAAGGATTGTTCAATCTTTCAGAACGATCATGCCACTCAAAACATCAAGAACAGACATTTCATGTGACTACTAAGTTTTTCATCTCATGTGATATCACATGATTCACATGATACATGTTGAAAAGGCAGGGCTTACACTATGCCAAAAATGTAGGCTGGAGATTTAGCTCAGTGGTACAGCATCTACCTTGCAAACAAAAATGTAGTGGGATATAATGAAGCTAGCTTTAGCATCTTCAATAAATTTCAAGATAGCTCAATGTTTTCCCAAAGTAGTCTCAAAATTTGCAATACACTTCAAAATAACTAAATGTTTTTCCAGTCTCCTTTTGTGACTAAGTGATCAAAAAAATTCACTGACCTTACATTCTTCACATTAGACACAATAATAAAAACCAGCAGAAAAATGAAACTCCTATTCGATCATTGGCAAATTAACTGTTAACAATATAAGTAAATGGGATCACACTGAGACCAAAAGCAAGCTAAAGAAAAGTATGTTTAAAAATAGTGCTTAATTATCTCTTGATAGGCCAGGGATTTAGCTCAGTGGTGCCACGCCTGCCTGGCAAGCCACAAGGTTGAGTTCAATCTCTGATACCACACACACACACATACACACACACACACACACGAGAGAGAGAGAGAGAGAGAGAGAGAGAGAGAGAGAGAGAGAGAGAGAGAGAGAGAGCGCGAGAGCAGAGAGACAGAGAGACACAGAGAGAAGATAAAAGAAGATAAAGAAGATAAAGAAAAGTTCTCTCTTCATAACCTGTAGAGGGCACTCAAGTCCCTTGAAGAGAAAGGTAAAAGGCTTTGACTTTTTAAGTTTTTCATCATCAGCATCAGCATTAGTGTTTACTAAACAATCACCCCTCTCCCAAACTATCACTTAAAAGAGGTTACTCAGGCTGGGTGTGATAGCTTAGTGCTAGAGCACTGGTAACAACGTTTGAGGACCAGGGTTCAATCCTGAGTTCCGGTTGGGGGGGGGGACGTATAAAGGAAGCATAGTTTGACGTTAAATGTTCAATGCATTCTAGTTGTTGATTTCCATTTCCTACAGGAAAAGCCATTAGCAGGTGGTTTCTGTTACTAAGCATTCAGCAAGTAAATTACACAGAGTAGCCAGGTCCTTAGAGAAATCTAAACGGATCTCAGATGAAGAGGTTTATAAGGGAAGGAAGAAATTATGATACAGTGATGCCACTGTACTGCTCTGGGATGTGTATGGAAAACAGTCTTTCTTTTGTGAAGAAATTTAAAAGCTAACTGAAAAGCTTTTGGCTCCTTAAAGAGTTTTAACCATTCTGTAAGACTACTCTCGAGACTCTTGGCAATTTTTCCTTTAATGAGTCTCATGATTAACATTAGTGTTTGGAGAGGGAAGATATTTGACTGTGAATATTCTTCCTGTCTTGACATTGAAATGCAAGAAACACACCAAATGACACACAGCACTGTGCAGATTATACACTCACATGTGCATGCTGTGCATATACTCTGTGAGGCAGTTTAGGATGTCTTGAAACATTTTATTAACTATTTGCTGCATGAGTAATTGTTAAAGAATGTTTCTTGGCCATGCAGCTATGTGATTATGGCCTCCTATTGTTCTGCACGTATTCTTTGAGTCTCAATTTGGTTTTGCCTAAGTAATTTACTATTGAAAGCCACTTAGAAATGGATTATTAAATTGAAACCAGAGGATGCTGATTTGGCACCCATGTTTCTTGGAGTCACTGATTCCATTTATAAATCAGGTCACAAAAGGATTTGAGCCCAAAAAGGTAACAGAAACGATTTAAATACTTGCATTGCAGATGGCTGCTAGGACAATGAGCGACTGCAAAACATTTTACCAAAACACGTTGTCTATACAATTTACTACGAATGCAAATATATTTACTTTTGAGATGGTGTCTCATTATCTTGGTCAGACTGGTTTAGAAATCCTGAGCTCGCGTGATCCTCCTGTCTCAGTTTACCTGGTACTTGGGGTCAGAAGTGTGTTCTAGGTCTGGGTTGAATTTAATCTTTAAAAACAATTTTTGTTATACATACCTATATGAATCTACCTATATATTTGAGTATTTAAGGAATATATACCCAAACTTGGATGTCTTGGAAAATAAATACACTGGTATTAATAATAGATTTAAGAAGTGAATTCCGGGCTGGAGGGTTAGCTCAGTGGTTCGGTGCCTGCCTCACAAGCGCAAGGTCCTGAGTTTGATCCCCAGTAACACACAATGCTGGGCGTGGAGACTCATGCCCACCAACAATCAATACCACATACCACAGTGCTGGGCGTGGTGGCTCACACCTGTAATCCCAGCACTCGGGAGGCAGAGACAGGAGGACTGCTGAGTTCAAAGCTTGCTTGGGCTACACAGTGAGCCCAGAGCCAGCCTGAACTACAAAGCGAGACCCTGTCTCAAAAAAAAAGAAGTGAATTCAGAAGACTGAGCAGGAAACACACCCTAATTTTTTTTCTCACAGTTTCCCAGAATACTTCGAAGTTTAAATTTGAGGCAGAAAGTATCCAGATAAAGGGGCAGAAAACACTTAAAATAATTTCTTTAAAGTATTTTGGAAATAATGCCTTTAGTTTACTGAAAAAAATCCCCATTCTGAAAATGGATGCAGCTATTATTTTAATGGAAATATAATGAGCTCCATATCTTCAAGAAATGAAAAAGTTAATAAGCAAAGCTTTGGAATCAGAAGCCTTACAAGGAATAACTGTATATTACAACATACTTTCCCTAAATGGATTTCTTTACTCCAGAGTATACTTTCTAAAGATGGTGATGGGGGGGTTAGAAGAAATTATGCAGTTTAATAAAACAAGCATTTTCTCAACCTAAACTGTAACCACACCTTTTTTGGGTTATGGTAGGGCCATTAAGTATACACTCCAGCTCATGAAGCAAAATGGGAGGCTATGCTTGGAATGTAGTCTTTGTTTCCTCTTTTTTCCAAAGCCTGTGTTTCCTTATATCATTGTTAGGCAAAGCAAAAAGAAATGTTTGTTCTCTTACGTAAGAAATAAACTTCATTTGGTATTCAATTGACTTTCTAACTTAGTAGACAGGACTTTACATTTTCAAATACTGAAAATAAATTGCATTCTTGGCCCTTGCTTTCAAAGGTTGTGGAGAATAAATGCACACCCTGCTAGTGTTCTAGTGATCCCCCTAATCTCAGTTGCACTTTGTCAGAATGAGGTAACTGGTAGTTAAGTGAAATACCCTAGATCAAAGGGGGATTAATCACCAACTGAATCCTGGCTGAATAAGCCTGTCATTCAAGAAAATTATTTCCACTGAACTTAGCCGAGGATTGAAGGTCTTTGCATAACAGGGACCAACGTACTTCAGCCAGGTTAGAAGGTTCAAAACTCATCCCATGTTTAGCTTTTTGCCTCCTTTTCCTTTCAGCAGCCTGGCACAATGGTTTCTAATCTGATAATACAGCTAACTATCTAAATGATGTCAGAACAGGAAAGTTGCAAAGTTTGGATGAGGGATGGATCAATTTCACTTTCAGTAACTCCTAAATCTGATTTGTTGGAATTTAAGATGTAATCCTAAACAAGTCCCTTAAACCTGAGAACTGTTTATTAACACCCCTTTTTTGACCTTTGTTTTACGAACAACTACTGTGCAGTGGCAGCAGCCTCTGCGGAGGTTTTGATGATAATTCCACCTAAGGACTTCCCAGGGGTTGTAGAGTAAGACATGATGAATGTCTATGTTTGAACTGTAACAAAAAGCGATGGGGGAATATTAGCAGATGTTATAGGTACAAAATGTCTTTTGGAAAAGATCTTAAAGACAAACACTGAACAAAACCCGTAATAATTTTAGTATGGAAGTACTGAGTTGGCATAAAAAATTTATGAGATAGTTTAATAGAATAAAATTTAAACAATTCTAAGAATCCCTGACAAAGTTATTTACATCAAACTTGACAGTGAGTTAATTACCTAAGAAGTGTAAAATATCACTGTAATGATAGTGACTATTATATTGCTGGCTTTAAGAAAAAGTTATAAACTATTTCTTCTGGAAAGCCTTCTCAGAAATTTAACTTTTTTCTTTCTACCCTTTGGATTTAGGGAAGAATAATTACCCTTATGATAGACATCAGATTTCATAATCATATTTTGGCACCAAAGGGAATTTAGCAATTCTGCGTCTAGAGCAGGTCTGACAGCATCCGAATCTTTCACTGGAGTAGTTGCTCACATTCACTGCAAACGCAAAGCATCTTTCAAGTTTAAAAATGCAAAGAATAGTTATCAAAGAAAATGAATAAAATCCACAGTGAGATAATTTTTTAGAAAATGATTGAAGTTTTAACCCAAGAAAGGACTCTTAGAGTGTCTTATAGCTTAGAATAAGAACATGTCAATCACGATTAAGCTTCTGGAATCGGAATCCCTTTGAAATGCAGCTGTTTCTTCTTTAATTGTGGCAGCGGACTCTGAAGAAAAGAAAGGTCCAGCCTTAAAGATGAGTAAGGAATACAAAATAGCTCAGGATTAGTTGTGGAGTTCAAAGGTCGCTAATTACACTAAGGAGTTCCCAGACACAGGGAAAACATTAAACAGGTCACCTACCAAACGGGAAACAGACTTTGTCTTCAGAAATTATCCTGAAGTGACAGGTTTCTAGACAAAATCAAAGCATCACAGTGTGCCCAGCTGATCTCTGGGTGAAAACAGAAGTTGGTTTAGTTCTGTAGCGTGATGTCAGAATGGAAGGGCAACAGATGGCCCAGGTTCCCCACCACCCCTGCTCTGTCCAGTCATCCCTAGACTCTCCTCCAGCTTCTAGAAATGCCAAATCAAAGTTGCTGATTTTTCCAATTTATGAAGCAAGTATTGCCTCAGGGATTAGACTGAGCCTCTGCCTGCTCTCCAGATAAATGCCTCTTGCCCACCTTAGTGCATGTGTACACTCAGGATCACTACAGGGCTTCAGCGTTAACACAAGGATGCATTAAGCTTCCTTTGAGTTGAAGAGAGATAAATAACTCATAGAGAAAGCTATTTTCTTTTTTTTCTCAGATGTAAAGTTTTTACTACTGATTAAGTCAGAACAGGAAGTTAAAATCCTGGCCGTGCAGTTATTCATTACTTGGGACAATTCTGATCATAGAACCTTCTATTTTGATAATGCTTTGCAGAAAATGAAGGTGTATAAAGAGTAGGATTGATCTTAATTAAAAAGTCGTATTTCAGATCCTTAGTGTATATGCACTAACCCTTCAAACTATTATGGCTCTTTCTTGAGGAGTTGGCAGCTTTTTCTAAGGTTTTCCTTAGGAGACTCATTAAAAAACAGAACTCAAGACATAACTGAATGGAATACTATACTGCATACTTTTTATAATGCTTTTAATTCCATTCTGTATAAAGAACTTTGACATGAATTACATCCTCAGAACCTTGAGATTTCCTGTTTTTTGGTTAAGATCCAACTTGACAATGAAAGTTGTCATGATGACTTTCTTTCCAGTGACAACTTGCTCTAAAAACTGAATGTGACATGAACTATAGAAACATGCAGAGTAAAAGCTACGCCTCCATGGATTCTCAAGGAAGCAAACAATGGTAAGACGTAAAGCAGCAAAATTAAAGAAAATATGCTAAATAAGACTTGAGAGTGAACCTCTCTGCTCACATAAAGGCTTTTTGAATTTTTAATATCCATCCATTCATTAATGGGTTTTAATTTAATAAGGCAGGTAAAAGCATTATGCTTAATTTTATCTTAAAAATTTGGCTGCATGCATGAAATGATTGCAATACACTGTGCTACTTTCTGAAAGTATTCTATCCTCCTTAAAAATTAACATGACCAAGGACAACCTGAGCAGTTATTCTGGGAGATTAACAAATTTACTTAACAAGGGACTCTAGAAGAGAGATGAATACCACCTTAAGTAGAATTATGCAGATTTTTTTTTTTTTTTTTGAGACAGGGTCTCGCTTAGTTCAGGCTGGACCTGAGCTCACTATGTAGCCCAGGCAAGCCTTGAACTCAGCAATCCTTCTGCCTCTACCTCCTGAGTGCTGGGATTACAGGTTTGAGCCACCAAGCCCGGCACTTGTGGTATGAGGTACTGATTGCCAGTGCCACCATGCCCAGTATTGTTGTATGTGGTTACTGGGGATTGAACCAGGGACCTTGTGCTTGCGAGGCAGGTGCTGGAACCACTGAGCCAAACCTCTGGCTCCTATGCAAATTCTTTATTAGTCAGTAGGCTGGATTATTAAAGAATATTACTATTACTATTAAAGCAATTCTCCTTTGTCTTTATTAGCTGGTTGTTTTTCAAGAACTTTTAGAGTTGTTTCTTACTTTGTTTCTGGTATTTTGTAGCAGCACGCTGTTCTGGTGTTTAGTACTCAGGTTTGGAAGAGCAAATCACCAACTCATCAGCTACAACTGGCTGCCTCAGGTTCAGCACTGAGAATAAGCCTGAGTTCTTAGTTGGAAAGGCTCAGAGGTAAAGAGGGTTCAGATTGATTAGCAATGCCTGCTACAGGTACAGGAAGGAGCACTATGACATGCTAACCAAGGGCTCATCCAAAATATGCTAGAAGGAATCACTGCTTTTCTACATTTGAATCACACTGACATAAAATCAAAGATAACAAAAACCAGAGACACCAGCCAAATAGTCTTACAATTTACTGTACACCAGACTTAAAACAGTAAATACGAATACTTTTATAATTAAATCACTCATTTTTTATTTATAGGTTAAATGAATATAAATTAGAAATAAAACATTATAATTCCATGTAAGTGGTTATCATAACATAAATTCTATGTAGGCATGTATGTATGTATGTGTGTATGTGGTACTGGGGATTGGACCCAGGGCCTTCACACTGAGCTGCATCCCCAGCCATTTACTCAGTTTGAGATTGGGTCTTGCTAAGGCACTAGATTATTCAGGATGGACTGGAACTTGCAATCTTCCTGCCTCAGCCTCTCACAGTGCTGGGATTATATGCATTCACCACCATCCTAGGCTAATAAAAATTCTACTTAAACATGAGAAAATTACAAAAATAATGATCCATATGTTACTGGAGCAGGAGCTTTAGAATTCCAGATGTAATAATCAGATGAAATTAGTTTCCGATCTAAAAAGGAAAAAGAAAAATAATGATAAACCTGTTTTATCTTACCAAAAATTCAACAAGTGGGCAAAGTCATAATTTTTTGAAATTTACTTTGAAGCATTTATTTTAATTTTATCAGGGCTCTACTTTAACTTTTACTACTTTATATGTTTGGGTTTTTTTCCCCTTGTGGAACCAGAGATTGAACTCAGGACCTTGTACTTGGCAGGTGGGCGGCAGCACCACTGAGCTATATTCCTACCCCAACTTTCACTACTTTAAAAAAAATATGAGCTTTTTCAATATTTGAACAATCCATCTTTGAACTTATATGAAATACCTTCTACTTATGGCATATCTGTCAAGATTTTTCCTCCTTTCTCCCTTAATTCTACTTCTTATAAACTAGTGCTTTAATTGCAAAAACATTGAAAAGTTCTTTGTTGCTTTCCCTTCTATAACCTTTCCCTTTTGGGGCTGCTTGAGTGTGGCATTGCCAATACTCATACAAAATGACAATGATATAAATCAATATTCAACTTCGCTGCAGCACAGTCCGTACCTTGCTTTGCTGGATCTGATCAAACTCTGAACACATGGCAATCTCTTCAAACTAAACTTTTCAGGTGTGCAGCACTGAGGTAATAATGCTCTCTTGTGCCCGGCATACAGTATGTGAAAAATGCTAGCCATTATTATTGAGACCAGCAATGTTATTACTTCGGAACTGAAATGTACACCGTGAATAAAGATCTTATTTTTTGTTAAGATAATGGCAAAATAAGTTTCACATAGCTGCACAGACTGAAGCATGTTCTGAAACAAACACAGAGGAAAGAAATAAAAGACTGGTCATAATGATCTATTTCAAGCAAGTCTTTTGGTTTAATGTATTTTGAACTAAGAAGCAGATATAATTGGGGATGGTACATGTCTGCAATCACAACTATTTGGGAGGCTGAAGCATGAGGACACCAAATTCAAGGTCAGTCTGGGCAACTTAGTGAGACTGCTTCAAAATGTGTAAAAGGCTGGGGATGTAGCGTGGTTGTAGAGCATTTTCCTAGCATGTAGGAGGCCCTGGATTAAAAAAAAATCAAATATATATACTGTTGTATCACCAACCAGAAATATTACTGAAAATTCCCATTCTATAGCATGGTTAATACATACAAAATGCTTAAAAATATTTTAGTTATAGGGCCGGATATTTAGCTCAGTGGTTCTGGTGTCTGCCTCGAAAACCCAAGGTCCTGAATTCAATCCCTCCACCACATACCATAACCTCGGACATGGTGATTCATGCTCTTAATCCCAGCAATCAGTACCACACACCACAATGCTGGGTGTGGTGGCTCACTCCTGTAACCTCCAGCACTCAGGAGGCAATGAATTCACCTGGGCTACATAGTGAGCTCAGGGTGAGCCTGAACTACAAAGCCAGATCCTGTCTCAAAAAAAAAAAAAAAAAAAATTAGTTAAAGAAAGACAATTTATTTCCCATAGATAATGTTAAGTATTGCATTTTGATAAACTGCCTATTCAATATTATGCTTTCATTATAAAATTTTTTAAAAATACACTAATTCTTTTATGAATTCACTTTAAAAATGGACATAAGAGAAAACCTAGGGAGATAAAGAATACTGGCTTATTCTGGTGATATTATATGGACTTTATTACTGCCACTCACAAGAAATTGCTTAGAGTAAATACAGATTTTGCTCATTTAATGACCAAGTTATAGTCCTACAACTGGGGTGTTAAAAGAGGAACTATGGGTACATACATTACAATACCCATAATAAAGAAATGGTCAAAGGAAACTCCAACTTTGTTTTTATTTGCACAATTTGCACATGCGGTATTGTAATGTACAACTAAAACTATACCACTGTACAATCTACAAAAACCATTTTACTGTACTACACAAAAAGCCACCATAAGGCTGCACTGCTGCTTACATTCTTACGGTGTGAGTCCAAATGTGGGACATAATTCTGAGTGGAGGGTAGGAAACAAACATGGAGGAAGGAAATAAAAGCCTGGTCATAATGATCTGTTTCAAGTAAGTTTTTTCAATTAATATATTTTGAAATGTTCACACAGTTGCAATTAAAAACTCAGTCACTGCTTAATATCAAAGCCCTGGTGAACCACTTCTGAATAAAAGGGTTTATAATAACTACAGCAAAGCGCATCAAACTTTATAATAAAGCACACCTCTTACCAATCTTTGCTTGTTCACACCTTTTCTTAGCCAGAAGAAGGCAAAAGACAGGATAAAGTTCACAATGTGTGAGATGGGAACAGATCATGCCAGGATATTTGTAAATTGGGGCTATTTCCCAGTCTCTACATTCTATTACATTGCATTTTTACCTTAGGTAATAACAAGACAATTTTAATCCATTAAGTTAGTTTGGGTCTATATGACTTACGTGTGCTAATTTTTGGTTTTCCCGATGCAAAAACCTGAACTGAATGCTGATCTGCATAACATCCAGTGAGTGTATAGTCTAAGATCCTGAAATGAAGCTAGGGAAAGGAGAGACATGTTCCAGTTAAGGTGATTACTTGCTAAAACTGGCCACATTCCTTTGTCCTTGACACAATTCACACAGTTCACTGTAGCAATCAAAGATATTAAATTTCAACTGTGAGTACCATATGAACAAATGTATACAAGTGTGTACATATGTACTATAGCCTCTTCTATCCACAGGCTATGATTGTGGTATATTTCATATTACAATTCTTTTATAGGCAGTGCATTCGAGGAAGGTAATTAAGAAAAACTAGAAACAACAAAAACATTTTATAGATGAGAAGAAAGGTAATAAGGTGAAGCTATACTAATATAATATCAAGAGAAAAGAAAGGAAGGGTGAAAAAGAAAAGGAGTACTCTAAGAACCATGATGAAGGTGAACTTATGGCCTCTAATATGGAAACAATAAGTGGTTATAAGTTCAAGATGATGTTAAAAACCACGTAACTTAAACCAGATTCAAACTTCAAAGAGGGCAGAAGTTATGTGAGTTCCACTCAATTATTATTTTATTTCCCACATTTTGTTCAGCTAAACAAAACAATGCAAAACATGAATGACCAGCAAAGAAAAACATCAGAGTATATAGAAGGGCACCAAACAGAAATTCAAGTGATTAAAAATCCTACAGAAAGGAGAGGTAACAGAAGTGACCAAATGTGAGGACAGAAACAGAAGACAAGACACACCACTAACATTATTTTAAATGGGGAAAAACTGAAAACTCTGAGGAAAAGACAATGTTGCCCACCATCACCATGTCTGTTCAACACAGTACTCGAAACATTAGTGAGAACACCCAGGCAAGAAAAACACATAAAAGCCACGTGGACAGGAAATGAAGTCAAATTATCATTATATGCAGACAAGATGATCCTTTGCATAGAAGACCCAAAAATTCTACTCAAAGGCCCCTAACTAGCATTAGCTGCCAATTCAGCAATGCCCCAGGACATAAAATCCAGCACAGAAAAATTAATAAGTGTTCCTTCACACAAATAATAAACTTACTGGGATGAAATTAGAAAAAAGTCCCATTCACAATAAGAAGAAAAATTAAATACTTAGGGATTAATGTAACCAAGAAAGTGACAGACTTCTACAATGAAAACTGTAGTACTCTGAAAAAAGAAAATCAAAGACACCATAAAATGGAAAGCTCTTCCGTGTTCCTGGGCAGGGAAAGCCAATATAGTCAAAATGGCCATAGTTCCAAAACACATACACAGATTTAATGCAATCCCAAGAAAAATATTAACATTATTCTTCACAGAATTAGAGGAAGCAATCCTAGAATTTCTATGGAAACGGAAGACCCAGAACAGTAAAAATAATCCTGGGTAGAAGATCAAAGTGGGAGCTATATTATAAAGTATACTACAAAGTTACCATGGTAAAAGAGCATAGTACCAGCACAGAAACAAACACATGAATAAGTGGAACAGGACAGAGGACACAGGACAACCCCAGGCACATTCAACTATTTAATCTTTGACAAACAGGCCAGAAACTTGCACTGGAAGAAAGTCAGCCTTTTTAATAAATGGTGCTGGGAAAACTCATTTTCCATACGCAGAAGACAGACTCTAGCCTCCTGTCTCTGCCTCCTGAGTGCTGGGATTATAGGCGTGAGCCACCACACCCGGCATAGACTCCTATCTCTCACCACGCACTAAGCAAAAATAAAAATGAATCAAAGATTTAAATGTGCAAACAGACATACTTACTTGATGGAAGATAAAATAGGTAAAATTCTTGAAATCATACAGACAGACATGGAGTTTCTGAACAAACCCAACTGCACAAGAAATAGTACTAAGAGTCAAAACTGGGCATCATATTAAATTAAAAAGCTTCTGCATAGCAAGGAAACAACAGGATGAAGAGATGACCTACAGAATGAGAAAAAAATCACCACTAGCTATTCCTCAGACAAAAAACTAATGTCTCAAATAAAGAATTAAAAATGAGGGCTGGAGATTTAGTTCAGTGGTTCTGGCGCCTGCCTTGCAAACACAAGGTCCTCCTGAGTTCAATCCCCGGTAACCACATACAATGCTGGGCATGGTGACTCATTCCCACCAGCAATCAATACCACATATCACAGTGCCGGGCGTGGTGGCTCATGCCTGTAATCCCAGCACTTGGGCGACAGAGACAGGAGGATTGCTGAGTTCGAGGCTTGCCTGGGCTACATAGTGAGCTCAGAGCCAGCCTGAACTACGAAACAAGACCCTGTTTCAAAAGAAAAAAAAAGAATTAAAAATGAGAATTAAGTTGTGTCATGTACTGGTACAAATTCTCAATGTTGACAGTGATCACATGTATATAAAACATACCAATAAAATCAATTAAAAAAAGGTTCCGCTTCAAAAAAGAATCAAATAATAGGCATCTGAAATGAACAGTGACTTCTCTGATTAGGAAGCACAACTGGTCAGTAACACATGAAAAATGTTCATCATCTCTGGACATTAGGAAATACAAATTAAAACACACTAAGATTTCATCTTACTCTGGAAAGGATGACTATCACAGAGTAATTGAGTAATCAAAAATTCTCAAATGCTGCATGCTGCAGAGTGTGGGGAAAATGGAATCCTCCATTGTTAGAGGAAATGTAGCACAACTACTATCAGTAAGAAGATTCCTCAAAAAACTAAAATTAGAGTGGGGCATGGTGCCCACATCATCTAACCACAGCAACTGGGAGGCTGAACCATAAAGATTGCTGAGAGTTCAAGGTCAGCCTGAACTACATAGTGAGACCTTGTCTCAATAAACAAACCCACTAAAACTAGACATTCCATTTGATCAACTATTCCCCTTCTAAGTAACTTTTTAAAAGAGTTCAAGTCATCATTTGACAGTAATACATATACACCTATGTTCACAGCAGCACAATTCATAATCGTTCAATGTTGGAAGGGCTCACATAACCCATTAACAGATGAATGGATAAAGAAAATGTGGTATTTATGTACAATGGAGTACTACTCTGCCATAAAGAAGATAAATAAGTCATTTACAGGAAAATGGATGCATCTTCAGACCACAGTTTTAAAGTGAAATAGACCAACAAGCTTCAATATTACACGGCTTCTCTATATGATAAACTCAGAAGACATATATACTTGATGTTAGCCAAAATGCCAAGAAGTGATTCAGAAGATATATAAAGCACAAAATAAAAAACAATAAGAAATCTTTTCTCATATGGGAAAGGGATAATGAGATGAAGAAATGGAGAAAGAGTATGGGGCAGGGGTTGAAAAAGAATTAAAATGGCTGGGCGTGGTGGCTCACGCCTGTAATCCCAGCACTCGGGAGGCAGAGATGGGAGGATTGCTGAGTTCAAGTCTTGCCTGGACTACATAGTGAGCTCAGAACCAGCCTGAACTACAAAGCGAGACCCTGTCTCAAAAAAAAAAAAAAGAATTAAAATGTGTCCCATACACATACCAACTTCCCAAGAGGAATGTCATCATTATACATTGGAAATATTTAAAAATGAATATTGACAGAAAAAGTTTGGGTGTTATGTTTATGCTTAACGATTTCCTTTAGAATTTAAGTATTAAGTGAAATAGAAAACTAGTACTAAACAAGAATTAAACAAAAATCCAAAGAAGGATTTAGTCACATAAAATGCAAAGAATTTAAAAAAGAGTGTTGAAGAACTTTAAATATCACTTGGATATATGCAACCTAACAACAAAAAAAGGGAGAGCTAGTGTAGTAAGTAAAGTATGTCCACCTTTACATATGCTGTGCTTCCAATACAAATTTGGTCAAATGGCTGGTTGTCATGGCTCTTGGCTCCAAAAGTTAGAGTTCCAGAAAGACTGATTTCCATTGATTTTGGAAACTTTTGGCCTAAAAACACAAATACACCAATCAGTTATGCTAAACAGTACACCTTACATGAAATAAAAAAAATAAATAAAAACCTTGCTTACCAATAATCCAGACCAATAATCCTTTCTCTCGAAAGACCTCAAGCTGGCCAAAATTAATTTTGTATTCCAAATGTGTAATTGGACCTCTTTTGAAAAGACAAGAATAAACAGATGTAACAGTTTTAAGACTTAAGTCAAATGTTGCTAATATTAGTACAAGAACAGCATAAAAACAGATCCATATTCAGTTTGCTGAATAGAACATAATAAGGAAGCTGTACCTGACAAAATACCAAAAGTCACATAAACATTTACAGTCATGATACATTTCATTTTTATTCATAAGGACATGGAATATATTAATATATTTACATAGGTTAATACAATATTAACCTATGATTTTACTATATATTCAAGTATACTTTGGAAAGAGCTATGCTGCACAAATTGATGAGGAAGCAATCTTATGATAACTGGTTAAATTTTTTTTTTAATTTGAGACAGGGTCTCGCTTTGTAGTTTAGGCTGGCTCTCAGCTCACTGCGTAACCCAGGCAAGCCTCAAATTCAGCAATCCTCCTATCTCTGCCTCCTGAGTGCTGGGACTACAGGTGTGAGCCACCACACTTGGCACTGTAGTATGTGGTATTGATTGCTGGTGGGCATGAGTCACCATGCCTAGCATTGTTGTATGTTGTTACCCGGGATCAAACTCAGGACCTTGCACTTGCCAGGCAGGCGCCGAAACCACTGAGCTATATCTCTGGCCTGATAACTGGTTAATTTATCAGGCAGCTGACACTTAGGACTGACTTACATGTGGAATACAGAGAAAGTGCTAAAAATAAAGCTGTAGCAAAATAATCCCCAAGTAAGTGAAATTGGCTTAAGGTCATCATTTACTAGCAAGTTTAACCAGAAAAATTACAGCACATTAGAAGTAAACAGATTATTTTGGCTTAGTAACATAAAATTATTTAACCTCCAGAATAAGGCAGAAAAGAGAATTCATTACAGGGCAGGGGGAATATACCAGGAAAGGTACCATATTATTTATTCCTACCTATTATAAAAAGGTATATGAGCTTCACAGAATTCAAAATTATTTTTTACACTTTCATGAAGTTTTAAATTAACTGCTATTTTTAGTTGTACTTCTTCTTCTTTCATTTGATAAAAACCCAAAATTGGTGGGACAGGGACCTGAAAATAAACAAATTTTTATATAATTCTCAGGTTACAGCACCTAAAATACCAATGGTGACTGACACAGTCTTCCAGTAATATATGTTAGATCATATATATATATATATATGTATGTATATATATATATATGTATATATATATATATATATATAAAAGAGAGAGAGAGAGAGAGAGAGAGAGCATATCTATTTACAGGTATATGTGCTGTAATCATATTCAGATCTGCCTTTATTGACTAGTGAGTTCCTCTAGGCTGTTTTGATAATAGCAATGACAGATCTAAACTCATTCCAAGAGCAGACATTCTTCTATCTTCTGTTTCCAGAAATGACAAAGGTGCCTTATAAAAGTATACAATACATTCCTGTTTGTACTCTTGCTCCTTGATATATTCTCTCCTTCTAAGTTCTCTAACTGGCAGTGTAGACCATGTACCACAATACTTGGTTGTGAGAATACCGATCACTGCTGTGCTGTGTACAGGTGTTGTGGCCCTTTCTGTGTCCTGTGACTGCACTCCTACATTCCTTTCCTAACTCCCTAGCTCAAGTATAGATAACCTGACTGGTCATTATAACTGACTGAAAGGGAAATAATCTGCAGGTTGGGGCAAGCCAATCACTCCTCTTGGTACATCTGTAGTAAGACAGGGACTACTTACACTGTGATGCAAATTCTGGAAGCACAAATAGGGAGAGAAGCAGTGATATCACAGTGTAACTTTGAACATTAGTAATTTTAATTTTCTGGCTCTCATACCAATATAGCCTGGGTTCTACATCTTTTCATGAATGAGAATGAGATTTTCTATTGCCTTCTCAAAATAAATTCTTTCTACTTAAGTAGGATTTCCAACCTACTGACTGAAAACAAGGACAATAGACAAAGGTATGGCACAGCGGAAAACATGCTGGGCTTGGGCAGTTTGCAAAATCTGGGTTCAATTCTAGACCCTGCCATTTATTGATCAAATGACCTCGTGGAAGTCACTAAACTTCTTTGACACCTTCTGGATCTGTAAAATGGAAATAATACTTTGTTGTATTTGAGAAAATATATGCAAAGTGCTCTGTAAAATGTCTGGTGCGCAGCACTTATTCAATAAGCAATAAGTAGCTATTGATAATTTATATTTGTAACTAAGATTTCCTAGAATTAGTTACTCCATATTTATGGTTAAAACCATGACTAGATTATACTGGGATCTATCCTGAGACCATAGAGTCCACCTTAGGGAATAAAAAAAAAAACCACACACACAAATAAAACCCAACACTGACTTTGAAAATTATTAATGCAGTTGTAGGTACTGGAGATAAAAGGGAACCCATGCAGATAACTGAATTTTCACCCTTGTCCATTCATTATCCTCTGGTAGGAACTCATGAGGAATTCTTATTGGACCAAGAATAGAAATGATGTTCTTAGGAACAGTATTGATAAATATATCAGAGTACTTGTAATGGTACTTATATATATAAAAGTCACCAAGTCTCAACTTTTCCAGGGCCGTTTACCTGGGAAGTGTAGTAACATAAGGTGAATGACTCTAAAGGTGGTGTAAATGGAAATTTGTAAGGTCCACTAAATGCAGAGTCATCCACTGCATCAATGCTACTAGAAGTCAGAATGGCAGAATCAAGAGAAGTCACACAAGGATGAACAAGAATATCCTGAAGTGGAGAACCATTGGTGGGGAGACTCAAGCTGATGGTAACATTTGGCATGATTCCTTCCAAATCACACTGTAACAAAAACAGAAATGAGTATTACCAAGATCTTAGAATACACACTTCCTGTTTGAGGCTCTTCTCAGTGTCTTAGTCATTCTCCCCAATTTAACTCATTCTCTTGAGGTTATTCAAGTTCCTTTCTAAAAGGCGTATACTCTTCAACACTCAAGCCAGTGACCAGAGAAGTTTCATAGACCTGTTTAGCTCTAAACTTCTGAAGAAATACTTAAAATCTACTCACTCCTTTCCATTCCTTCTGGAAGGACGTTTGCAAAGGCCTTTGTAATTTCTGTCACAGCCCTCTAATGTGTCTGGGCTTGCTCTCCTCTAGTCAATCCACTCTCCATGAATGTCACAGCTATTTTAATGAACTACAGTTTTTATCGTATTATTCCATACTCTAAATTATTTCAATGGTTCTTCCTTAGTTTTGTATTTCTTTTAAAGCCTTTTATTGTCTGGCTTTATCTACTTTTTTTTTTTTTTTTGAGACAGGGTCTTGCTTTGTATTCAGGCTGGCCCTGAGCTCACTATGTAGCCCAGGCAAGCCTGGAACTCAGCAATCCTCCTGCCTCTGTCTCCCAAGTGCTGGGATTACAGGCATGAGCCACCACGCCCAGCACTGTGGTATGTGGTATTGATGGCTGGTGGGTGTGAGTCACCATGTCCAGCATTGTAAGTGGTTACCGGGATCAAACTCAGGGCCTTACGCTTGCAAGGCAGGCGCTGGAAACACTGAGCTAAATTTCTGGCCCTCCATCTACTTTTTATATCATTGTATCCTGTGACTTATGCTATAGACATACAGAGTAGTTGCATTTCCCTAAATAATTCACTTGTACTTACACATGCATGTTATCCCCTGTAGCTGTAATGTTCTTTTCTCTCTGTAAATACACTCATTCTTCATGTCTAGTTTACTTAATGATTTTTCACCATTACAGCCTACTTCTGGCATGTAGAAATGCTACATATCTTCTTTTGTATGTGACTTGAACAGGTCACCTCCATGAGATTTGGGAGGAGGGAAAGGAAAGTCATTGTTCTTAGGATTCAACAGCTTCAGGCCTCTTCTCAAGCTTCTAGTTGGAGGCTATAATGGCTAGCTAGACTGCTCTGGGAGGTCTTTCCTCGACCTACTTTGCGCTTGTAACAGGCATCCTGGTACTTTGCAGACGTCTTTGTAGACTGTGGTTTCCAAGCTCCTTCATCTCTGGAACTTGTGAAGGACTCTATCCTTTGAAGGCTGCAACCAGGCTACTACTTTTGGTTCCATAGCACCTCCTTTGCTGAGTCAGTCCTAACATATTTATGCCAATAAATCTTTTTTTTTTTTTTTTTTTTTGAGACAGGGTCTCACTTTGTAGTTCAGGCTGGCCCTCAGCTCACTATGTAGCCCAGACAAACCTCAAACTCAGCAATCCTCCTGCCTCTGCTTCCTGAGTGCTGGGATTACAAGCGCAGGCCACCATGCCCTGCACTGTGGTATGTGGTATTGATCACTGGTGGGTGTGAATCACCACGCCCAGCATTGTATGTGGTTACCAGGATTGAACTCAGGGCCTTGTGCTTGCAAGGCAGGCACTGGAACCACTGAGCTAAATCTCCGGCCCTATCCCAATAAATCTTATAGTGAGTGGCCTTTTATAACCCAAGCAGACAAACAGGCCTTACTGAGGTATGTCTGGGTAGTCTGAGTTATCCTTTGTGCCTCAATTCTAGCTTGACATTTATCCCTTAAAATGCTATCAAACTGGCTAGTTGAGCCTGGTAAGGTTTACTGGCATTTTGCTTAGCTAGAAGTGAAAAAATATTTTAAGAGTCAGAACGCAAGAGAACAAATGCTTGGCTCCAAATGCATGATCATTACATAGCCCACGCTACACATTAACTGTTCCTCATCTTATATATCTGTCTATGGCTGTTTCTCTCTGAAGCTTGAAGGTCTCTGAAAGGAAGAATTGTTTTATTTTTCTTCATATTTCTTGTGCCCACCATATGGTAATGCATTGGGAAATACTAAAAAAATGTTTGCTGAATTTATCTTTTCTAATTTATGGACTCTACCTTTTGTTCAATAATAATTGGAAATGTTTTACTTTTAAATGTTCTACCACTTAAAGTGTAAATTCATTACTGTATTCAGCTCTTCAATGTAAGCACTTAGAGCACAGATGGGAGTTATGAACAGATTACCATCAGTGTTCTATAAAAGTCTTCTGGTTATAACTATGCTGATCACTTTTAAAATAAAGATGTCAAGTAATCTTAGAATAAACTTAAAAATGTTAGTTTCAACTTCTAAGCCACCCATTACTTCACTCTCTATGTGTACATTTGTAAGAATAGAAATGTCCTATTGCTACACATTTATGGAACATAATAAACCAAATTTTAATAGTAATTTATACTTATTAAATTATCTTAGAGCAGTCTAACATTCTTATTCTTTTTTTTTTTTTTTGCTTTTGAGACAGGGTCTCACTTTGTAGTTCAGGCTGGCCCTGAGCTCACTATGGTACCCAGGCAAGCCGCTGCGAACTCAGCAATCCTCCTGTCTCTGCCTCCCAAGTGCTGGGATGACAGGCGTGAGACACCACGTCCAGCATTGTGGTATGCGGTGTTGATTGCTGGTGGGCGTGAGTCTTCACGCCCAGCATTACATATGGTAACTGGGGATCAAACTCAGGACCTTGTGCTTGCGAGGCAGGCGTCAGAACCACTGAGCTAACCCTCCGGCCCTAACATTCTTATTCTTAAGACAGCTCAGGGAAATAGTATTATGCAAACCCTGAATAATTACCCACCATCCAGGACTTAAAATAACAGCTTTTTACTGTAGGATGAACAAGCCACTTTAGAAAGGATCTGTGTATTACCTTTTAAATCAGTCTGGTGAATGTAAATCTGGAAATTAGAACTAGGAAAAAAAATGACTCCTAAAAGCTCATCTCATTTTAAAAATGTAAAAGACTCAAAAAGTTGTGTAGTTCTTTCCAAAGACACAGAAAATTTGAGTAAGGACTAGAATTTCAGTCTACTGTGGGCCTTCAGTTCATCAGGCTTTTCTATTAGATAAAAATAATTATTTTCATTTATAGTTCCATAATAAAACTCCTTTAGATACTAAACTCTTGAAGTACTTAAAAAATGTCTGGCTAGTAATCATACTATTTACATACAAACGTAAAGAAACATTTAGTATGTAAGTTAAGAGATACTTGATTGTCCTTTTTTTTTTCTTTAAAGAAGAAAGTTCTCCATCCTGAGAATCTATCAGAAATAAAACTAGGAATCAATCTAAAATTTCTGTTAGCAAAAAACTAGAGTTAGCTTATCAATGAACTGAGATATTTATATATCATATTAATTAGCATAACATATATAACATATTCCCTATTTTTTATTATGAGATAAAGAGAAATGTTGATTTCTTACTTTCATATATCAAATTTATATGGAGAAAGAATTAACTACTTTAAGACTTATGAGTGACATAATCCATAACTTTATAGCTGTTTATAATTCTTTTTCATAGAATGAGTAACTGGAATTTTTTTTTCCTTTGCAGTGCCGGGATCAAACTCAGGATCTAGCTCTTGCCAGGCAGGTGTGGGACCACTGAACTACATTTTGGCTTGGAGTGTATTATTAATCACAACAGAAGTAAAGTTAACACAGATAAAAACTTTCAGGTCACTTTAATTATGATTAAAAAAAAAGAAAAGAAAGGCTCAATTTCTATGTCAGAATTGTTGTAATTAGTTTTGAAGTTTATTTTTATTCATAGGATTTATACACAGACATTCAATATTAAATTTGATATACAAAAGGTTTACATAAAAAGACCAAAAAAAAACCCCATAAACATCTCAGATTACTTTTTTTTTTTGAGATAGGTCTCACTTTGTAGTTCAGCCTGGCCCTGAGCTATGTAGCCCAGGCAAGCCTGGAACTCAGCAATCCTGCCTCTGCCTCGTGAGTGCTGGGATTATAGTCTTGAGCCACCATGCCTGGCATTGTGGTATGTGGTACTGATTGCTGGTGGGCATAAGTCACCATGCCCAGTATTGTTGTATGTGGTTACTAGGGATCGAATCAGGGACCTTGCACTTGCTAGGCAGGTGCTGGAACCACTGAGCTAAATCTCCGGCCTGAGAATACTATTAATATACACTTGTAGAAAGTTTACTTGGAGGATTTTATTTTTACTCACTATTGAACATGGCATTAGTCACTGATTTCTGTACTATTTTCACTGTTTAAGATTTTTCTATCCTTAAACCCATATTAACCTACTGATTCATTTAAAAAAAACAAAAGCACTTCAAAATCATTTGAGATATGGTATCAAAGGATTTGTCAATATGCAATTTGACCCTTCTAGAGAAAACAGAAAACAGGTATGGTATCTTAAAATACATTCACAAATATTCTAATACTTTTCTTTTTGTTTCTTTTGACACTACTCTTTTCAGAAGTTGAACCTAATTGCATAATGCTTGAATATGCCCAGAGTCAGTGACTTGCTTTAAACAGAAGTAGTAGAAGTGAGGTCATATGACCTTCCAGTGTAAGTAATAAAAAGAACACTTCTGATTCAATCTCTTCTCCACCTCTCTCATTCAATCTGGGAGGCTGGTCATCAGGTGGTGAGGATACACAAGTAGCTTGTTGAGAGGGCTATGCTGAAGAGGATTTTGGGTCTATCTCCAACCAGCAACAACTTGCCTGCCATGAGACTCACTAACAGGTCACCCAGCCCTTTTTAAACCTTCGGATCACTGTACAGGCCCATGCAAAATATTGATTATGATTTCATGAGAGAGTAAACTAGAAGTTCCTAGCTAAGCTGCTTTTCAAATTCTGAACAACAGAAAGCAGGAGGCTAATACATACTTGTTTTAGAGTAATGGGACAACTTATTATACAACAACAGATACAAAATAACTGATTAAAAAAAGATTACATTATAAAATTTTACAACTCCAGAACTTCTGCACAAGCTAAAAATATTATTTAGCAACATAAAATACAAGTAGCCAAATTTACTTTGTTCCATGTGCGTTTGATGGTACAATAAGGCAAATAATGGAGAAAAACCTTACCTTGCAAGTGACTGCTCCAACAACTTGCCATGTATCAGCTATATCCTGTTTATCATATTGCATGGATTTTACCTTTTCTGTGATAGAAATGGACACCTGTGGTTTTCCTTTGTATGTCCCAGCTTTCCAGGCTGGCAATTTTTGTGGCTGAGTCACAGAAGCAAAGTTACTATTATCCAACAAATTCTGTATGTTGGCATTCAATAAGGTACCAAATGGACAAGCCTGCAGAAGCAAGTCAGGCAACTGGCTCAATTTTGTATTTAGCTCACTGTCATTTTTTTGACCGAAGTACAGAAAATCTTGTAAACCGAAAAGGAGTTGTAAGCCTTGTGAAATTCCACTAATGCTAATTAATGGTGGACGAGGGGACAGAGTCTGCTCAACTAGTGGAAGGGTTGCATGTATCATGCCATTCTTCAGAAATGCAACAACTGGCCATAGTTCTTTGCCTCCTATCGGAAGTGCATAGATGGATGTTTTATTGATGTGTGAACAACTGTCACGACTTTCCACGAAGTCTTCATCATCATCTAATAATCTAAGTTCAAAGAGTAGTGCTTTAAGAAAAGGACCATCTTCAGGAATAGGTACATAACTTACTCCATTGAAGATTTTAGCTCGCTTTTCAACAGTTGGATACCGTCTGCATTAGGGGAAAAAAAACATAAATGATCTTCCAAGTAAAATCAAAACAAAACACAAGGCAAAGTTTAATAACAACAAACAAAAACACCCACAAATGCCAACAACCAAGGAATATAAATTCCTAGTAGAATAACTTTCATATTTGGTATGTTATCAAATTATAAAATATTGTCTACTATTGAAAATACTCATCTCAATGTATTTATTTTTTTAAATAGGGAGCATCCAAGATCCTAATGTAAAATTTTTGTTTGTCAATTATTCTGATTCCTTCTTGGTAGACAAATAGTTTATACCTAGATCAGTCTATAAAACTTTTTTCTTTCATTTCTATCTTAGTAGAGTACGGTTTCATTGAACCACAAAAAGTGGTTCAATTTAACCCTCCACAATTTTAGATTCACTAGTTGAGCTGATATACTTTTAAAGAAATGTTCTACTCACTGCATAGTAAATAACAGGTATCCTGACTTTTCTTGCTGACTCTTACCAAAATATGGAAGATTATTTCAGTTTATGTCTGTGGTCCTGGAAGATACTATGGATTAAAAAAAATCAGTAAGGGAAGAAAATCTGAATAATTCTTTATTGTTTGCATGGTCTCAGAAAGTGGGGATGAACCTATGGCACATGTGCCACAGCTGGCTACTTGTTATCATTGAAAGCTATGAAAGTTCACCATCCCTGCTCTAGGTCAATAGTTTGAGTGGTAAATTACTAATTTATCTTTTTCTTTTCCAGAGAACTAGAACAGAAGACATTTTTGCTCGTTTACAGAAATCTGTTAATCCCAGTTTCTTAGTTTAAAAAAAACATACTTTTGGGGCCAAAGATTTAGCTCAGTGGTTCCAGCACCTGCCTCGCAAACCCAAGGTCCTGAGTTTGATCCCTGGTAACCACATACAATGCTGGGCGTGGTGACTCACGCCCACCAGCAATCAATACCACATACCACAGTGTCAGGTGTGGTGGCTCACGCCTGTAATCCCAGCACTCGGGAGATGGAGGCAGAAGGATTGCTGAGTTCGAGGCTTGCCTGGGCTACATAGTGAGCTGAGGGCCAGCCTGAACTACAAAGCGAGACCCTGTCTCAAAAAAAAAACAAAAACAAAAACAAAACATACTTTTCCTTCTTCTCCTTCAAAATCCAGAATAAAGCCATGCTACTGCCAATTTTTATCTATACAACAAGTGAGAAGGATCAGGGTGTGATGCATGCTTAGTAGGCTCAATGCTGGGTTCAGTTTTATTTTATTTCAAAAACTAAAATAAAATGAAATAAAGTAGAATGTAGCAACCTGTTGAGTTTTTTCCTCAGTGGGGAAGGAGACCAGAAGCACAGCTGTGGACAGACAATGTTTCTATCAGCTGATGGCTGACAGCTCTGGATGATGTAATAACTATCAATTAAGTAACTGACAGGACTATCAACTGATAGCTGCTGGCAAAGCTTATTAGAATCACACAGGCTCATATAGTAGTGCACATGCAGAAGTGGTGGCTATAATGGCTAGCTTTGAGAAAAGAAGAGGGAAGGTTAACTGAGTATAAGTAGATCCTAAACAGACAATGGAAAAATATTTTGAATATACAGAATGTGTAGTAAGAGGACAAACAGCACATGACTTGCATATCTCTATGAGCCACTTTTGGCTAGCGTCCTTGCATTCCTGAGACAAATGTGCAGCTGCCACGAGTTTGCAAGTTACCCTAACAGTAAAACCCCCTAAAAATCCTAAAACAAAATGTATCTGGCTAAAACAGTATTTTTCATTAATAAAATACTGACATTTTCTAATAATTTTTAAGAATAAATATAAGAAAGTAAAGTCATCTACATAGACGTAAACTTCACTCATTCAAATTCTGATGTATTTTATTGCTTGGGAAAAGGTAGAATTAGCTAATTTATCATTAGTGATTTCCCTTATTCTGTAGTTACCTACATGATAAAGTTCTAAAAATTTTATGATTGCAAAGATGTTACTATGAAAGCTTATATCATACCTCAATATGTGTTCAATAAATATTCCATTGGACAATTCAATCTACCATTTCAAATTTATTCTAGGATTTTTTTTTTTTTGAGACAGGGTCTCGCTTTGTAGTTCAGGCTGGCTCTGAGCTCACTATGTAGTCCAGGCAAACCTCAAACTCAGCAATCCTCCTGTCTCTGCCTCCCAATTGCTGGGATTACAGGCGTGAGCCACCACGCCCGACACTGTGGGATGTGGTATTGATTGATGGTGGGTGTGAATCACCACGCCCAGCATTGTGTGTGGTTACCGGGGATCGATCTCAGGACCTTGCGCTTGGGAGGCAGGCGCCGGAACCACTGAGCTGTTCCTCCGGCCCCGATTCTAGGATTTTTTTTTTTTATAAAACCGGATTAAATATCCCTACACCTGGGGGTCCTATACTAACTAACCTAAACCAAGCTTAAGCTAATACTATTACTACAGTATCTAGACACCAAATCTTTAAACCAGAGTCTAAACCAAGTTTTGTTGTGGAAATAAGTTGTTAGAGGAAAGATCATTTGTCTTTGCTATACTGATAATACGACAGGGCACATCTTTTTATACCAGTCCCAGGAGGTCAGAAACCCAAAATAATAAAACTTTACTAATTCCTTCATTAATCACAATTAAAGTGACAGATGAGTTATTTGAACCCAAACTGCTGTCTCTATAGAAATGTTGAGAGTTTCTCCAAATATAATTAAATTTTTCTTCTAAGACTTTTTTTTCTGAGCATATTAGGAAAACATTCTAAAAACTAGTAAGATTTCCTCAAGGAACTGACTTAAGCAGTAAAAACTTCACCATTCCGAGGTATTAAAGTAAGTTATAGAGCCACTTACATAAAGCAGTATGGTATCAATACAAAAGGACAAAGTAATAGGCCAGAATAATTTTATGGAAGTGTAATAAGCATTATCAGTAGCCCCATAAACCAATGAATGTAAGATACACTACTTGAAAATGTTAGGAAAACTGGCCTGCAGTATGAATGAGAAAACACTTCACACTTAAAACTACACTCATTTTTATCTACTTCAATCTCACTTTCCCTACAATAAATCCTCGGGGAAGAATGGCCAATAAAACCAAAAAAACTCTGTCAATAGCTACTGAAAAGAAACAGTCACTGCATTGTCAATTGCATTTTTAAATGAGGTTAGGGTTCTCCTCAGATGTTTTTATAAAATGTGATAAACCCAAAAAGTGGGATCAGATTGCTTACGTCAGCTAAGAAAAAACTGAACGCCAATTTAATTTTTCGTAAATCTATTTTCTTCACCAACTATGAACTGTGAACTGTTACTTCTAGAAATGACATATTGGCAAGATTAACAGTGGAAACCGCTTAACGAGGGTTTTTCAGAATAAGTGAAATGCCCTTAGGTGATTTTATTATTGAAATATATTTAGTGCCTAACACCTTTTCATTATGTCAGTCCTAGGCAGCTGGAGTTAATTTTAAAATAGAAAGGAGACGTAGTAAATAAAATGTACCACGTGATAGACAACACTATAAGGTAGGGTTATTAATATTTCCTCTCAAGAGGCAAAATACAGGTTAGTACACTTGCCCAGGTCACTCAACTATTTGTGGCAGTCCCAGGATACGATGCATCCCAAAACTATCCTTCGATCTATCACAGGGCTTCGAGGACTGAGACTTGTTTTTACCTGGAGAATCTCACGGAGCCACAGAGTGGAGTTCCCGGCTCGTGGCGTATGAGCCACACCGCCCGCAGGGCCATCGTGAGCGGCTGAAGCATCAACACATCTCCGAACTCACTTGCCACCGAACAACGACGCAGCCTGGCTTTTTCAGAACTCTCACAAGAAAGAAGCCCCAAGGTGCGACCTTGCGTCACAGGCGGGCTCTTTGAGAAGGTAGGGCCTTCATGTGAAGTGACCCAAACTTTGATTCCTTCCTGATCAATGCAAAATTCCGAAAGTCCTAAGAATCCGCACCTAGAATCCCAAGAACGTCCAAGAAGCCCACTTCCGGGATGGTGGCCCGCGAGGATCACGCTTCCGCACACGCCCGAAAATCGAGCTTCCCAGCTCCCTAGTCGCAGGTTCCCTCGCCCTCCCCGGCGCCGCAGCTCCACTTCCGGCGTACGAGGCGGTGACAATGGGAGCGGCGCGGGCGGCGCCGGGAGGTGGCTGACGGGCGTCTGCGGCTTTGCTTCATGGCCGCTCTCCGGCCCCGCCTGAGCTCTGCGAGGAAGGGGGAACCCGCAGCGGCCGTCCGAACCGGGACCTGTGCGCGGCGCCGGTGAGGCGCAGCATGTGAGGTGGAGACGGCGTCTCGCACGGGGCGAGCCTCTCAGCCGGCCGGGATGGCGACAACGGCCGAGCTCTTCGAGGTGAGTCCCGCACTCTCCAGGGAGCGGCAGGCCCTGGGGGCTGCGGGCGGACGGCGTTGGGCGCGGGCGGCGGGGGCGGCTTCAGGCGCTGGCGGGGAGGCGGGCCCGGCCGGGAGCCCCGACCCAGCGCGGCGCGGGCGCGACGGCCGAGCTCGGGGCTTCGCGACGTCCCGCCGCGCCGCTGAGTAAGCGCTGGGAGTGGCACCCGCGGCCGGCCGGTTTTCTGGGGCTCGGACTAGCCGGGAGGGTCCTCCCGACCGCGAGCCCTGCTCACCCCTGCGAGCGCAGGGGAACCCAGCTGGAACGCGGCGAGGAGCCGCCGGCTGCTGCCTAGAAGGTCGGGGCCGTGTGCAAGACTGTGGCGTTCTGACGTCTCCCTGAGTTTTCGGCATCTGAACCTTAATTTGGCGAAGCCGTCTGTGAAGAGCCGTGATGTTTGCGAGAGTGGAGTAGGAAAATTTTTATGGGCCACGTAACACTGGAACGTACATATCTCCTGGTGTGAAGGAAATGAAAATGAAAATACGAAGTAAAAGGAAGACCCTGTCCTGTGCGCTTGTTTCATACGGAGTAACGGAAGTACAGTGTAACGAGCACTGTAGTTCACAGTTAAACATTCTGCATAGTAAAGAATATCTTTTTTCTACCTAAGTTTCAGCAGTTTTTGTGGGTTAAAATTTAAGGGCCAGTTTTCACAACAGATGGAACAGACATTGTTACTTCTGTTACTACTTTCATCCTTTGCATAGATAATAATACTTTGGTTAAGAGGAATGACATGCCAGTGTTACACTAATTTGTAATAGAGGAGTAATTTGTGAGGGATGGATTGTAATTACCCAGAATTCTCAAGAAATAGTTACTTTTTTCAGACTTATGTGTTGGGAGATGTATTGCATTAATTTACAAAGTTTTTCCATCTGTTCATGGAACCCGGAGCAGGAACACATAAGAGCTTCACTGTGTGTTCCAGGGCAGGCAGGATACTAGTTAGTTCTGTAGTTCCGTATTGTTTTTGAAGTGGCTAGAGTATAGTCGATTAATGTATTTTGTGACAAACCTGCTGTTAACAGATAACTTTTGTCATAGTTAATAAGACATCTTTTGAGCTAATTAAACCTTAACATTCCTAAATGTGGCTCGAAATATTTTATATATACACACACACACACACACACACATATACACATATATATGTGTGTGTATATACTTTATATGTATGACCACAATACAAGAACTTACTTGCAAATGTATTTAATTACTGCCCTCCTTAGGGGTAAAGTAGGGTGTGGAGACATACATATTTTGCTAAGGTTTTAACTTTAGTAAAGTAGTTGAACCAAACAAAATAAGAGTTTAATTTAGTAGCTCTCTGTTTTGTGGTAGTTGGTAAGATTAAGTGATGATATTAAGTAATCTTTTTGCTTGAGTGTCTTAGAGCAAAGATGACTTTTTCCCTTGGTCATATATAGCCTGTTACTTTATCAGAATTAAAATTGTATGATCATAGCTTCAAATAAGAAAGAAATATAATATTTATCTTCTCCTGGGAAGCTGTAAGGTTTCATTCCCAAGTGCAGAATTGACATCTTTGCTTTAGAACAGAGCAAGGAAAACCTTTCAGTCACTGCTGCCTTTTCCTGGAGCTATTGCCGTAGATCTAGGTTGTGTGATAAGTCAGGGACTGTCTTTTCCTCATTTCAAGTTTTAGTCACAGCTGAAGAACTGTGGCTAATAGAGAGCAGGATGTAGTCAAAGATACTTTGTTTTTATGATCCTATTTTCATGTACTGTTTAGTAGAATTGTCCTTTCATTTTCCACATGGATGAGAATTTAAAAGGAAACAAACTTTTGTATCCATGGAATTACATTGTCAACTCTGTTTTTAAAAACTCTTTACCTATTTTGTTACTCATCTTTTTTTATTTTTTAACACAGCTTTGTACAACAACATGAAACTGTGGGGTATTTCCTCATTTGGCAGAACTGATTTGTTAAAGATGATTTAGTTATAGTAATGTTATGTCCTAGAAATTGCCTAGATAATCTCACTTTCAGCCACTGTTGACAGATCTTTTTGAAAGGATTCATCTGTAGTATTTTAAAATGATTGCTCAGTATGCACTTCAAACAAGGATTCCTCTGTGGTTTGGATTAATTAAATATTTTGTATGTAAAAAATAGCTATGATTGTAAGTTCTTTTTCTGTTGTAACAGGTATTTTTCTTGTTTTAATGCATTATTGAAGACACATTCCCTTCTTGCTTGATTTTTTCTCATGATTCTTCTAGACTCTTCCTTTTTCTCTTGGCAGGCTGTCTTTATGGGAAGGTTCTTGTTAGTAACTAGTCAATTAGTTGTTCATTCATTCCAGTTTTTTTTTTTTTTAGTATCTTCTAAGTTCAACATAAGGTGCCAAGATTAATGAGGCTGCATGCCTTACAGAGACACACCAGAGAAATGTTACTAACTCATTCATGTATTCCTTTAGCAAACTTTGAGCACCTTACTTAAACTAGGCTTGATATCATTTATGAGATAGTCATTTAAAATTATAGTTTGGGAAGACAAATATGTTAGCTAGTAATACAGTGCAATGGGAGTACAGAATCTCTTCCTGGGTAATTAGGACAGGTTTCATGTAGTGATGACATACAAATTGGGTGCTGGTAGAAGAGTAGAAACTTTTCAGGCAGGAGAAGGGCATCCAAAGCAAAGACAGGAGATAAATCCAGTGTATAAGGTGAACTGTGTTTAGGGAATATCGAGAAGATACAGGAAGTGTCTGTGCAGGTTTTAGAATAGAGAGTAGTGACTGATAGCAAGGCATTGAAATGATAGGGATTTGTGGAAGTTTTGAGAAGCTTTTTATAGCCCATTGTTAGTAGAGCTGACCTGACTTTATAGGAGGTGTTCATATGAAGCAGATAATTTTAATATTGATGTGAAGAATAGTTGTGAGTGGTGAAAAGATTGTTAATTTGGAAAATAAGGATCCTGGACAAACTGGCATAATTCTTATCAAATAGTAATTCAAGAATTACCTGTTGACTAATTAACCCAAGCAGGTGAAATCCTAGACTAATTTAATGGGATGAAGAAGACAGGACATTTGGGAAGACATTTTGAAGGAAGATCAAAAGAACTTAGTTACTGAGCAGTTAAATTAGTTCTAAGTAAACTTTGAACAGTAGGTGGTTGATAACATAATTACTAACTGTGGCACAGAAACTTGAAAAAACCCTTTCAGGGAAAAGGAATAATTATTCACTTTTTAAGAGTATAAAAGTTTAAGTTATTAGCAAGATGTCTTGGTGAAGAAGTTTATGAGGCATTTTCAAATACAAATTAATTTAGAAAGAGGTCATAGCTACTTATGTAGCAGGGTAAGTATTATTTTACATGGTTGGTGATTTTAGGCTTGGGAATGGGTGACATTTCTTAGTTCTGTTTCTCAGTTGTATGGTCTTGTGCTTCATTTTTCTTACATGTGAAACAAGGAGCATTATTTTGAAGATTAACTTCAATTAATAAAATGCTTATGAGTATAGTTAAAGTTAAGTGGCAGCCCTACTTTCAATTTAAATGGATTAAGAAGAGAACAAGTTGAGTATCAAGGAAGAAAAGTCTTTCAGCGTAGCCTAAGGAGGTATAATCTAAAAGATAAGAGATCATGGAATTATAGAAAGTTATATTTTTCTGATGTCCACAAGAAGAGCTGCTGTGCTATAGTGTGCCTAACACTTATCCCATAAAGAGGTAGGATCTGTGCACATTTCATGAATCTGGATAGGCCTATAACTATAGCAGGTACTATATAATTATTGCCAAGGTAGGATCACAAAAGGTAATATACTTAGTCATTTTCTGATACTCTGTTTTGGAGTCTAGCAGCTCTATCAAGAGAAAGCCCAAGCACCCCTTGGCCCTCCGCTCTGACTAAGCTCTCAGTTGATAGTAGCTGCCAGTTTGTGATCCTAGGTAAAGCAGCTCCAGCTCCATGTTACATGGAGCATAAATGAGATATCCTTCCTGAGCCCTGCCCAAATTGTAGATTTGTGAACAAAGTAATGATTATTACTATTTGAAGGCACCACATACTGAATGGTTGTTAAACAGCAGTAAGTAATTGGTCAGCTTCTCATTTACAAGGTATAGTACAAACGTACCATTTTCTGTTGAATGATAGAGGTAAAGACAAATAATTAATAAGAGTAATTGGTTAATATTTAAATATTTTTAAGTTTTGAGTTCTGTAGTCAGAACAGCTTAGAAAGTGGAAAGAGAGTCCTTAAATTAAGGATAATTTTTAGACTGCACCGATGTGTAACTAATGTAAAACGCAATCCTTGGTGTTCTCAGGAAATTGATTGGGAGTGTGTGTTAGAGAAAGAGGTTTTTTAAATTTTATTTTATTTTATTTTTTTCTTTTGAGACAGGGTCTCGCTTTGTAGTTCAGGCTGGCCCTGAACTCACTATGTAGCCCAGGCAAGTCTCGAACTCAACAATCCTCCTGTCTCTGCCTCCCGAGTGCTGGGATTACAGGCGTGAGCCACCACGCCCGGCAGAAAGAGGTTTTAAAGATTGATTTGACCTGTTCTCTTACTAGAGAATCAGTTTTGTATGTTTTTGCAGTCACTTTGCAAGCAAAAACCCACAGACAAAATGAAAATTCAAGTTAGTTGAGTGGTGTGTATTTAAAAATTATGCTTATATGAGATATGTTTTAAAAACTTAAGTGAACTTTCCTATTATCTTAGAGTTGAAATATGAAAAATAATAAAGTGTAGGGCTGGGGATTTAGCTCAGTGGTTTTGGCATCTGGCTGGCAAGCACAAGGTCTTGAGTTTGATCCCTGGTACCACAAACCACAATGCAGAGCATGGTGGCTCACACCTGTAATCCCAGCACTTGAGAGAGAGGCAGAGGCAGGAGGATTGCTGAGTTCAAGGCTTGCCTGGGCTTCATAGTGAGTTCAGGGCCATCCTGAACTATAAAGTGAGACCTTGTCTCAAAACAGAAAAATGATAATAAAGTGTGGTTATACATAAATATTTGCTTACTCAGGATACACATAAACCAAAGAAACGACTTCTTGCATATACTTGTTTAATTTCATCCCCAAGGCATTTATATAATGCCTGTTAGTGTGCAACTTTTTAACTATAGTTGATTTACAATTCTAATGGCAGTTGTATTAGGTGTGTTTAGTGATTTTCTGAGCATTTTATCAGATTGAGGTAATTTCAGCATACACTTCTGAGGTACAAACTATCCATTTTACAAATGAGAAAACTAAGGTTAGGTAATTTGCATAAGACCATACAACTACTGAGGGTTTAACTGAGAGATATTATAAACATCTACAGTTTGTGTTTAAGAGATGCCATGTCTGGGGATGTAGCTCAGTGGTGCCATGCCTGACTGGCAAGCACAAGGTCCTGAGTTTGATTCCCAGCACAAAAAAAAAAAAAAAAAAAGTGCCATAAGACTGAAAATATTTGGGCTAGAATACTGGCTAGCACCTCAGCATGATTTTAACTTTGTTGCTTCAGTTTCCTTACATGTAAAAATGGGTGAAAGAGTTGAGCTATGATGATTTTAAGATTATTTTTACTTTAAATTTAAAAAATACAATTCTGTGATTTAGCTGAATCATATAAAAGGTACTAAAGATTCTGTTACTTTTCTCTTTTGTGCATGGAAATCACATTTAAAAAAAATTTTTTTTTGGCAGTACTGGGAATCCTACTCAGACTCTTGTATTTCCAAGGTAGGCATGGTACTTCTTGAGCTAAATCTCCAGGCCTTGGAAATTACATTTAATGTCAGAAATGATATATATGCTCTTTTAGGAAGAGAATATACTTACAAGAATCTAAAATACTTCATTAAATTTTAAAGTATCATTATTTAGAAGTCTACAAAATATTATCTCAAAATTTAAAGAGTTGACATCCTTTCAAGGTTAAATGTTAAAAATCAACTTTAATTTTTTTTTTTTTTTTGAGACAGGGTTTCGCTTTGTAGTTCAGGCTGGCTCTGACCTCACTACAGCCTAGACAAGCTTCGAACTCAGCAATCCTCCTGTCTCTGCCTCCCAAGTGCTGGGATTACAGGCGTGAGCTACCATGCCCGGCACTGTGATATGTGGTATTGATTGCTGATGGGTGTGAGTCTCCATGTCCAGCATTGTATGTGGTTACTGGGGATCGAACTCAGGATCTTGTGCTTGCGAGGCAGGCGCCGGAACCACTGAGCTAACCCTCCAGCCCTCAACTTTAATTTTTTTTAATTGAATTCTTTATTGGTACAGTTTATATACATCTCAAAATCACATATAACATTGGGAAATTTGTACCAGTATATGACATAAGTTAATTCTCATTTTTACCCATATCCCTACCCACCCACCCCTCCTCCCCCCTTTATACATGCTCTTTTATTTTCTTTCTGTATCATATTTATTCCTTCCCCTCATCACATTCCCACACCAACTTTCCTATAGAAATATTCCACTCTATAAAAGCTGTCCTACTTTCTAGAAC
>PVIC010004496.1:0-62228 GCA_004025085.1 Thryonomys swinderianus
CCCGGCGTTTCTACCAGTTTTAAACCAACACTTAAAACCTGAGGGGGCTCCCGCTAAATGTTGTCTCCCAACTGGGCAGAGCTTGTGCCCAGAATCCTCCTGGCTCCCTACCATGCATGGTCTCAGGGGCCACTGCTGTTCGTCTTCCACACACCCAGCACACCTTGGATAGATGGATTTCTTGTATCTGTGACCTTCAAGTGGAAGAAAACATAGGTCAAAAGGCCAGCGTAGTTCAAGAAAAATGGCTGAGAGCCCATTTCTTTCCCAACATGAAACTGATCATAGCTAATATTCAGCATAAAATGTCTCATTGTCCAAAGACACATACGTTCTTTTACCTGCCTGTCTCCTGAGGACTCTGAATCCGCCATGCTTAGATTTATGCAAGAGTCGCGGTTTTAACACCACTCAGCTTGTAGCTTACCTGCTCTGTGGCCTCACTTTCCTCATCAGTCCAGGTGGGCTGAAAGCCTTTTGCCAGTAGCCCAGGTCAGGGGGCAAGGAGGCCACAGGGCACTGTCTCAGAATGTACCAGGGAAACCTGACCTCCCAGAGGTGACATTTTGCTTTCTGTTTCTCCCTCAGCCCTCATCCTCCAGATGGTGATGAAAGACTGGTTTGGGTGTTTTCAGGTTTGCAATCGCACTTCTGGGAACTCCTCCCCTGTTTCCTTTTATGCAAAGACAGTTTCATTTTTCTTGATGTCAGGCTTGGAGGGAGCTGAGGGAGCGGCACACAGACAGCAAGGCAGAAGTCAAGCTGGTGAGCGAGCGAGGCCCACCTTCCCCTGGGCCTGGTGGCCTCCAGGAGGTACTCTGAGCCTCAGGCTTCCGGGCCTCAGGCCTCCTAAGGCATGTCAAGGCCAGAGAGGGGCAGGTGAGATTCCAGGATGGTTCCTCCCTAATGGTTGCCCCCACTTACCACAGCCTGGGGCTTGGAAGGACCTGGTTGTCCAGCAGGTGGGCCTGAGGAAGGGCACTGGGTGGGTGGGACCTGGAGCCTCTCTCAGAATCCCTCTGGCACGAGGCAGGTTGGTGTTTCCAGAAGTGTCAAGTAGGCACATTGACCTGCTAGAAAATCCTCTCTTAATTCTGCTGCTGCCTCATGGATGGAAAAAAAAACACTGAGGCACTGGAAGAGAAATCACGGCTGGAAAAGATGGGTTCCGGGTCCTGAGGATGATTCCAGCAATATCCAGGGCAGCCAAAAGTGGCAGCTCATCCGCAGGATGAGACAGAGGTAGGTGTCAATAAGGAATCTGTGGAAGTACAAAAGGCGAGTGTGGTGGGGCTTATTAATTATATTTCTTTTATCTTCATCACAATGGGATGTCAGTAATGGACACTGAATATGCCCAAACTGATGCTATTGATTTCATCCTTTTGTTTTGGTTGGGGGCAAGAAAGAAAGAAAGAGAGAAAGAAAGAAAAAAAGAAAGAAAAAGAAAGAAAGAAAGAAAGAAAGAAAGAAAGAAAGAAAGAAAGAAAGAAAGAAAGAAAGAAAGAAAGAAGGAAAGGAAGGAAGGAAGGAAGGAAGGAAGGAAGGAAGGAAGGAAGGGAGAGAGAGAGAGAGAAAGAAAGAAAGAAAGAAAAAGACTACTCAAGCTAGGCGGCTCCAGAGTGAGCCTAGAGCCCAGCAAGACCCTGAAAGTTGGTGTATGAGCCCCTCTGCCTGTCACTTTTGTGTCTTCACTGTCCCAGGCAATGTGGTGGCAGTGCCTGCAGCTTGAGTCCCCAGCTGCTGTCCTGTGTCCTGCCTTGCTATGATCCCACACACATGCACTCTGACCTTGGGATTGAGCCCTTTCCTTGGGTACAAGGATAGGTTTTGTGTGTGTGTGTGTGTGAGAGACTAAGGTGGTATTTCTGAGCTGGTGGCCCTCAAGTCCCATCCTTACCTAAGGGCTTCTAGTGAAGAAGAAAAGAGAAAGATGGGTTATGAGTTCCTTTCTTGTTTTGCCCCTGCCTATTAGTAAATTGCATTACTTGGACTAAAGAAAAAAAGGTGTCTGTTTAGGGATCTGACAACGATTGGAAGAATCACAAGTCATTTGCTCACCTCTGGCCTAGGACACAGGACCAGTTGTCAGGAATGCCACAACCAGGGCCCTTCTAAGCCCCAGTCTGTGGAAAGTGGGGGGCGGCCATTTGGGAGAAACCACCCTGGAATCTCACCTGCCCCTCCCTGGCCTTGACATACCTTAGGAGGCCTGAGGCTCAGAAGTCACCTGAGTACCTTCTGGAGGCCACCAGGCCCAGGGGAAGGTGGGCCTCACTTCAGATCCTCTAGCAAAAGTTCTGAGCTAAAACTTCACAACTTAATGTACTAAACCTCCTGGCCATCCCTCCCCCTCCATCTTCCAGATGCCACCCCTTGAGGGGGCTGCTGCACATCTGGCCCAGCAGAGAGACCCTGAGAAGAGCATCCTGCCAACGTCTAGTGCTTTCGGCTATGCGTGAGAGACCAGCGTGCACATCTGCCATCTATGTTGCTGGGTGGACCCAAACATCACTGTGCGTGAGGAACAGGGAGGTGGGCAGACAGTGGGCAGCTGTTAGAGGAGCGATCTCAGAGGGACTCTGACCTGGATAATTCCAGAAGGATATCAGATGAGCTTTCCCGGCTCCCTTTTGCAGCACGCCTCCCTCCCTCCAGGAAGTTCTGATTTGTGGGAAGATCCTACCTGCCATTCTGATGGGGTAGCTCTGGAATTACCCTACAAGGGCTGGAAGGTGACCTGTCACTGAAGAGGGGGCCCTGGGCCCCTCTTGAGGCGGGGTCTGCAATTGATTGAGGCAGTTTGGAAAGGTCTCACAGCCACAGCAGAGGATGTCAAGAGTCACCCTCAGGCTTCAGGGAGGCACTTTACACAGTGAAGGGTCCAGGGCTCTCCTGGCAGTTGGTGGAGCCAACACGCCGGTGGAAGGCTGCACACTTACCCCAAACAGCTGCTGGACCCTGGCATCCTTCTGCTGCTATAAAAATATCAGCACTGCCGCCCCAGCTCCTGGAGAAAGTCTCAGTATGACAGCCTGCAAAGTGATCCTGCATTGAATTTCATCTACAAATCCTGGTTTCCTCCAGACAAGTGCAAACCTGCACAGATGGCCCCTTACACCAAAAAGAAGTAAAAATAACAAAGCTTGCAATTCTGGGCCTCCCTCTTTCTCTGGGCAGATGTGCCGGCTGCACACTTCGGGAAACGCACCACACTGTCTGCATCCCAGCAGCAGCAGCCTCTCTCCGCCTGGGCGTCCTTACTGCCCTTCTGGCTGCTGGTGGGTAGCAGCAGCCGGTATATTCTTGGAAAAGCTCTGCCTGAGCCCTAGAAGTGAGGCTGGGGCATCCAAAGCCGGCATTAGTGTTCACCTGAAACTGGCCATGGCGTCGTCCACATGGTACTGAGGGAAGGGAGTGAACCGCTGCAGATTGGTGGAAGCAGAAGGCAAGGGGCTGCCATGCTACGGGTCAGTACAGGCAAGGGCAGTGTGGGACAGGAAGCACTGGGGGATCCTGACTCTCTGAACCCCACAAGCCCTAACAGGCCACAGACACCTCCACGACTCATGAAGTCTTTTCGCAAACACTGGCTGAGATGCTCCATCCCGTATCCTATGGATATTGCTGTGGAAAAGAGACCGGAGAACACAGTGGAGTTGGCCAGTGGAGGCCCAAGTGGCAGCAGCCCAGCCAGAGACCTCACAGGAGGGGAGATGCTCACAGGCCAGTTCCACCTGGGCTGAGCCGTATGACCTGAAGCCTCAGGTCTCATCTAGAAATGATGGCTACTATCTCTGGCTAAGCAGAGGTTCAGATGAGATAAACTAGCTGTGAAGGGAGGCACAATTCAAATTGCCAGGAGAAAAAGACTTTGTGGATTCAAACAAATTTAGGGATCAGATGAACTGCCAAGGGGCCTATCTAGCCTCAGGCATGGCTGGATCCGGGTGTTTACGAGCTATCCTCAGGAATCTGGCTCTCCCCCTTACTAGGCACCGCTTTGTTCTGTGCTGACTTCATTCTTCATGAGGTATTTGCCAGTATCTCCAGGCCGACATTCCTACCAGTAAGTACCTCCTTCCCAGATCCTCTAGCTAAAGTTCTGAGCATAATTCTCATTGGCCCAGCCAGGGTTGCTAATCAGTGTGGCCAGAGGAATGCAGAGCTCTGACTGGCCAGGCACCCTGCGTGTGTGTCAGTCTCTGGGGCAGAGTTGGAGTCAGCCCCTGTGAACTACCTGACTCCACAGAAAGGGGGAAGGGACGCTGGTTTGGCAAAAGCACAACTATAGGAACAAACAACAAAGACCCCCCTAAATAATGAGTGACAGCAGAGATGCGAGCGTGCTCAGGAACAGCTGCAAACATCCTGCTTCCAGCAGCAGGATTCTGCTCGCTGCAGTTGTGCGGCCACTCATCCCCTCGGGTTCATCATTCTGCAGTGCTGTGCTGCGCTGTATGCCAGGCCTGGGATCAGGGAAGGTTCTGGGCACCCCGGTGGGGAAGCCGGCCCACCAGCTGGCCTCCGGGGTGCGACTGTGCACAGCTGAGTGCCAGGGGACCCTCAAGCACCCGAATTTTCCTTTCTGGTGTGCTCTAGGCCTTCTTCCTCTTCCTTAGACCAGTAGTCAGAAGGCCCCAGTATAGCCTGGAAGAGAGGAACAGAGACCAGAGGGTCTTTGCGAGGGTCCAGGTGGAGGTTCTGCACCAAGAAACCCACACAATCCTGTGGCAGATACGTCTGCACATGTCACCTAAGGAGCCTGAACAGACACTTCCGGTAAAATAAACCTGAAGGAAAGAACGGGCTCAACCAGACAGCAGGGGGCACACAGCTCTCAGCCACCTGGGCCTGCTCCCCAGCAGTGAGCAGGGCACTGCTGTCCGCCTTAGCAACTGCTGATTCATTTAATCTTCCCAGAGTCCTACGAGGTGAGTCTATCAGGGACCCATTTAAGAGAAGGGAAAACCGAGACACAAGGAGATTCAGCATGTGCCCAAGGCCGTTCGTGTGGCCTGACTTCAGGGCTGGTTAAACTACATTTACGGGAAGCCTGGGCCTGGTTAATGTGATGTCCCAGTGCCACCAGCCCATGAGTTCCCAAACTCAATGGAGGACAGCTGAGCCAGATGTCAGCCTTCAGGGACTGTAGGCCCCTAGGCTGGCCCTGGCCTCACAGGCCTGGAAAGGGTGCTCACTGCCGCTCTGGAACCTGGCAGCTGTCTTCTACCTGGAACACTCTTTCCCTACTAATCCGGAGCCTTCCTGTCCTGGCCCCCCCCCCCCCCCAGGTAGGCCGGGGCGACAGCTCGACTAGGCCCAAGGCCTGGCTGCCTCGGTGTGCGGCGCCTCCCAGCGGTGAAAGGAGGGGAGAAGGAGGAAGGAGGGAGGAGGAGGAGAAGCAGGACGAAGAGAAGGAGGGGGCAGGAAGGGGGTGAAAGGAAGGAAGGAGGCCGGCAGGGGAGAGCTGGCGGTACTCCGGTACTCCGGGCGCCTCCCCCGCCGGGGGCATTGCGCGCCGACGGCTCCGGTAGAAGACTGGGGTCTTGGGGGACTGGCTGTCCTGAGGGGGAGGTCTGGGCCGGCTGCATCCCGCTACACCCACGCTGCAGTTAGCGCGACCGGGAGTCGGCCGCCCCTGAGCGTCCCAGACCATGCTCAAGTTGGAGAGGCCGCAGCAGGATCCTAGGAAGGGGATCCCAGAGCCCAGTGGCGGCCAGATAGTGTAGAACAAAAGCCACAGCCCGAGCACGAATGAGCGAGGCGGCCCGAAGTCGGAGCTGGGCTGTGCTGCTGTTCAGCCACGTGGCTTTGGCAAGTTTCTCCGGGCCCAGCTGGGAAACGGGAGAGCGCCCGCCTCACAGGTTATCACGGGGTCATTAAGGTGCCTACAGCAGGAGGTGCGCTGCTGGACCCATGTTGAGATCTGCCACTGCTATTATGGTTCGGGAGGAACGGAGAAACTGAGGATCAGACCAAGAATCAGCAGCTGGGGTTCAGCCGGCAGCACTCGGCCTCCCAGCGCAGGGGCCTCTGTGGCCGCTGGCCCCGCCCTCCGCGTTTAAACTGCGCTCCACGTGCACCGTGTTTACCCACGTGATGCGGCACCGCCCACCCGCCCACACTCCTCCCACGCTCCTCCCCGCCCCGGCAGCGCTCCGCCCCCTGTCGGCCTCGGCTGCTTGTCTTCAGTTGGTCCTGGTGGCTGCACTGCGTCACTACACGGGTCGTGGCCCCTCCCGCTCGAGGGACTGAAGCAGATCCCCTTACTCCCGGGCAGGATGGTCGCTCTGCTGGGCCTCGCCGCGAGAGCCCAGGACCAACCAGGCAGCGCACTGAGGATCCGCCAGGTGAGCACCGCGGGGGGCGGGGCCAGTAGTAGGGCCGGAGGTAGACGACCGGGCCCGGGCCAGAGTTAGGCGGACTTCTGCGGAGCGCGCTCATTTGTGGGCGGGGCCTGAGCTTCTGTGGGCGTGGTAAATCGTGCGCAGGCGCTCTGGTGTCTTCACTGTAAAACCGGCTGGTCAGGCAAGTAGCAAGGGGCAGGTGCAGCGCTTGCCAGGTTTTTTCCCCGCCTGTGGGAGATGGAACTGGATAAAACTATAAGGGCGTATTAACTCCCACTTTCCGCTGATCCTTGTACTCCTGGACTTCCTAGACGATCACCCTTCCTGCTCTTTTGCCTTTGCTCCTTCTGGATTGCTGTCGTCTGGGCCTCAGTCACATTCCTAGGGCCTCTGGGTGATCTCGATCATTTTCTCTCGTTTTACTCGTCCTGTAATCCTGGCAGCTCTCCCAGGAGCTAGCCAATCCACGCGTCTTTCCTATATGCCAGGCACTTTCCAAGTGTTTTTAGAACGTGAACTGATAGAAAGTGGACTCCTTACTACTAAATCATCATCATCCCACTCAGACCCACTGCTCTGACCTCCAGAATGTTCTATCCACGCCACTGCTAGACCCCTTGATGGATGTTCCAAGCCCTCAGAGCCAGCGTTGGTGAAGTGAAACCTATTTTACTTCCCCCAAACCTGTTTGTCCCTTGATTGCTTTGTGAACAGTGCCATCAATAGCCGAGCCACGAACACAACACTTCTAGAGTCCTGTCCTGTTCTGCCCCTATGCCCAATTCTCATACCACTGTGGTCTCCTATGAGGACACACAGAAGAGCTGTCCTGCTGCCTCCTGTCTTACTCTCCTCATGTCCAACCTATGGGCAATTGCAGGCATCTTTCTCCAAAAGTAGATTTCTGAAGGATTTCATTTGTCTTCTATAAGCACTAGTCTGAAATGCTCATTTCTTAATCTTTATGTCACAAAGAAGAGAATGCCCCCTGGCTCTGCCTTTGTTCATCATAGAGCAGTTGTTGCTTGGCATCCTTGGGGATCTGGTTCTAGGACTCTCAGGGTTACAGAATTCGAGAATGCTCGGCTCCTTCAAAAAGAACTGCATAGTGTTTATATAAAACCTATTCACATCTTCCTGTATACTTAATGATCTCTAGAGTACTTATCATACATAATACCATGTAAATGCTATTTAAACAGTTATTTTACTGTATTGTTTAGGGAATAATGACAAGAAAAATGTCTGTGCATGTTCGATATCTCTACTTTTTTTTTCTGAATACTTTTGATCTGCAGTTGGCAGAGTCCCTGGATATGTACTGTGAATATGGAGCACTGACCGTTTTGAGAATCCCAGGCAGTGCGATAGCATGAGAAGACTGAGCTATGTAAGCAGGGGAGGCAAAGAGCCAGCATCGTCATGATTGTCAAATGGTCACCAACGTAGAGAAGAGATGAACACATAAGTTATTAAGAGAGTTGGACAAAGTTGTCTGCTGAAAATTAGAATGTAGGGCTGGAAATTTAGCTCAGTGGTTTTGGCGCCTGCCTAGCTAGCACAAGGTCCCTGGTTCGATCCGTTAACCACATACAACAATACCGGGTGTGGTGACTCACATCCACCAGCAATCAGTACCACATAGCACATGCCGGGCATGGTGGCTCACACCTGTAATCCCAGCACTTGGGAGGCAGAGGCAGAAGATTGCTGAGTTCAAGGTTTGCCTGGGCTACATAGTGAGCTCAGGACCACCTGAACTACAAAGCTACACCCTGTCTCAAAAAAAAAAAAAAAAAAAGGAAAATAAGAATATTAGAATGTAAGCCAGGTGTGCTTGTGCAAGCCTGTAATCCCAGCACCCTGGGAGGCTGAGGCAGGAGGATTGGAAGTTCATGCTCAACCTGGACAACTAAACAGCTTGACAAAACCCCGTCTCAAAACAAAAACAAGAAAGGCTCATTGTGAAAGCCCTGTGTTTAATCTCCAATACTACAAAAAAAATTAGAATATGAAGTCAATAATAGATTCCTCTGCAATACTAATACATTTCCTGAGAATGTAATTAAAATGAGATGTTCTGCATAATATTCAAGTATAAATGCATTAAACTAATAAAAATTCACAGAAACCTTTAAAAATCTAAAGCTTCAATATTTAATTTTTTTTTGTTTTTTTAGAGATAAGTTTTCACCATGTAGTCCAGACTGACCTTGAACTCATGGTGATCTTCTTGCCTCAGCCTCCCAAGTGCTAGGATTACAGGCATGCACCACCATACCCAGCCAAAATTTAGATTTTTGAAAAAGAACGGAATGCATAAATAATGGGATAATATCTTTGCTTTGAAATAATATACATTTTCTATCAAATTATCTTTATATTAGATAAGATTCCTATAAAAACTCCAGGCCAATTGTACTGGATCTTGAGAAACTGATTATACAATATTTATGGAAGAATATAGATCTGCGCTCTGCTGAGACAGTTTTGAAAAGGAAGACATAAAGGCCAACTCTCCACAAAGCACCAAGGTCTGGTCATTCAAATAATGCAGTATTGGTACAGAACCAAATAGGTAAATGGAGTAGTTCGAAGAGCCCAAAAGTAACTAAATTATTATTAGTTTTTCCCTGGAACCAGGGATCAAATTTAGGACTTTCTGCTTGTGCAGAAAGTGTCACAGTGCTACTGAGCTAAATCCCTGGCCCTGTTTTTTTTTTTTTTTTTTTTTTTTTTTGAGACAGGGTCTTGCTTTGTAGTTCAGGCTGGCTCTGAGCTCACTATGTAGCCCAGGCAAGCCTCGAACTCAGCAATCCTCCTGTCTCTGCCTCCCAAGTGCTGGGATGACAGGCGTGAGCCACCACGCCCAGCCTGTGGTATGTGGTAATGATTGCTGGTGGGCGTGAGTCACCATGCCCAGCATTATATGTGGTTACCGGGATTGAACTCAGGACTTTGCGCTTGCAAGGCAGGCGCCAGAACCACTGAGCTAAATCTCTGGCCCTAAATTACCTTTTCTTTATCAAATCAGCTTGGCATATTTGTAAAAAATCATTTACCCATACCACATCTGTTTGGATTTGTTTTTGGACTCTATTCTGCTCCATTAATCATATGAGTTTCCATACATCACACCAGTACTATATTATTATTTTTATTTTTGAGACAGGGTCTCGCTTTGTAGTTCAGGCTGGCCCTGAGCTCACTATGGTGCCCAGGCAAGCCGCCGCGAACTCAGCAATCCTCCTGGCTCTGCCTCCCGAGTGCTGAGATTACAGGCGTGAGCCACCACATCCGGCATTGTGGTATGAGGTGTTGATTGTTGGTGGGCGTGTCTCCACGCCCAGCATTGTATGTGGTTACCGGGGATCGAACTCAGGTCCTTGCGCTTGCGAGGCAGGCGCTGGAACCACTGAGCTAACCCTCTGGCCCGTGTACTATATTATTTTAATTACTGTAGCTTTATCACAAGCCTTGAAATCAGTAGTAAAAGTTCCCAAATTATTTTCATCTCTACAAAGAATAAATCTAGTTGGGTGTGGTGGTGCATGTCTGAAACCTCAGCACTAGGAGGCTGAAGCAGAAGGGTTGTGCAAAGTTTAAGATCAATTTGGGCTACACAGTGAGTTGGAGGCCAGCCTGAATTGCATAGCAAGACCCTGTCCAAAAAAAAAAAGAATAAACACACTTCCATGTATTTAAACATACTGCTTGATTTTATTTTCAATCTTCTTTTACTTATTTTAGAATTTCTCTTTTTTATAATTGATTTTAGATCTTACTTTCTATGGTGAAAATTTAAAACTCCTTCAGGGAACTAATTTAGCTGTGTCTGTAAATGTTGATATGTTTTGTTATCCTTTTCACAGCTTTCAAAGGATTTTCAATATCTTTTGTGATTTTATGTTGAGCTATTGAAATCTAATGTGATTAGGACTATGTTACTTAATATGCAAATACCTGGAGATTTTCTAGATATGATTATAAGACTATAGCGTATTGCTATTAATTTTGCCTTTGTTACCTTTCAAGATTTTTAAACTAAAAAGTTTATTCTAGTTACCTATGCATTTATCAATTTTACTGTTTCCGTGTCCATTTAATATTTTTCTTCACTTGAATGATTTTTCTTTAGTATTTCTTACAGTGCCAGTATGTCAGTAATGCATTCTCTCAGCTTTTGTCTCAAGAAATCTTTATCTCCATTTTTAAAGGATCTTTTGCTAGGTATAGAATTCCATTTTATTTTATTATTTTATTTTAATTTGTTTGAGACAGGGTCAGGCTGGCCCTGAGCTCACTATGTAGACCAAACAATCCTCAAACTCAGAGCACTTCTCCCGCCTCTACCTTCTGAGTGCTGGGATTACAGGCGTGAGCCACCATGCCTGGCACTGTGGTATGTGGTATTGATTGCTGGTGGGCGTGAGTCACCATGCCCAGCATTGTGTGTGGTTACCGGGGATCGAACTCAGGACCTTGTGCTTGCCAGGCAGACACTGGAACCACTGAGCTAAATCCCCGGCCCTACTAACTATATTTTAGGCATGCTGTTTCATTGTCTTTTGAGATATAGCGGAGCTGTTTGTTTGCTTTTGAAAATAAGGTCTCACTATGTATCTCAGACTGGCGTTGAACTTACTATGTAGCCTAGGCTGGCCTTGGATTCATGGCAGTCCTCCTGCCTCTGACTCCTGAGTACTGGGATTACAGGTGTGAGCCACCATGCTGGGCTAAGATGCAGTGTTTCTCATAGCTGACGCTCATTCCTATTTCAGTTTTTTCTGAATGTACTGTGTACCTTTGTTTGGTTGCTTGAAGATGTTCTGACTGGTTGTAATTCAATAGCTCCTAGCCCCACACTCACTTTTATCTGACCTTGTAGTTTCACCACCCTAAGCAAGCACAGCTGATGCCCACAGACTTAGGGGGCTCTAAGCAGATTTTTCTCTGTGTAGCTCCTTTCTGTCAGGTTCTCTGTCTTGCAAATTCCAGCTGTTCTGTTGTCCTGTACCCTGATATTTTCCCCTCACAAGTCTTGAAATGGGTTTACTGTGTTTTCTGGGGCCTGGCACGGGGTCTGGAAAGTGCTTCCAGTCAGAAAATCTGATGTTGGTATCGCTCAGTTTTTCTGCTACCTTTCTCTTCAGGATCAGTCAGTCCTTCGACGCGTGTTGTCTAACATATGAAAAGGGCTGTTTTCACATGTTCTGTCGAGTTTTCTAGTTGTTAGTGGTTACTTCATTGTGGATGTAAATGAAAGCTTTGAGATGATAGGTTAGTTACTTTTATCGCTGCTGAGACAAAGTACCCAAACCCCCAAGTTAAACGGGAAAGGTTCATAGAGATTTCAGTCCTTAATCGGCTGGCTCCCAGGCAGATGGCACATGGCAAAGGGTCACAGTTCTTGGTGGACAAGATTTAGCAAAGCAACAGGTGCCTTAATAGTGTCTTTCCCCTGTTTTATCTTTTGCAGGCTAGTTTAAACTTAGGCTAGACAGCACTCACACCCGTAATCCTCGGACCCTTGAGCCTAGCATTGCACCGCGAATCAATTCCAGCGTCACACACTCTAGGTCCAGCCACCTCTGAAAAAAATCCCACCTATGATCGCATGAGGCTTCAGGGTACCGGCGCAGTCACTCTGATTGCTTCTTTGGCCCCAAGGTTTGCGAGCAGCAGTCATTTGCGCCTGAAAGATGGAAGCGAGACTCCTAAGAACAAGCATTGTAGGTCATAGAGGGTCTCTCACCCTGCAGGAGAGGACGAAGAGGGGACAGTCATGCCCAGTCTGGTAATTCCTACTTGGGTGGAGAAATGGCCTTCTAGGGGGCTGAAACTTGCAAATAAGCGTGTCTAAGCAGTAGCCAGTGCGTATCTACTGGGAGGGTGGCATCATTTAAAAATGTCCTGTTTTTTCTTTCTCTATGGAGAATGTTGTCTTTTTGTGTATAATGATCAAATGTTCCTTTACATTCATATGCACGTTTATATATGTTGAATATGCCTAATCTGGAAATCAGAAATACTCCCAAATCTTAAATGTTTTTGAGAACCAACATGAGGGCACAGGCAGAAAGTTCCACACCTGATCTCAAAACACAGACACACTTAAAATATTGATTAAAATGGCTTTTAAGCCTATATATATGCCTATATATATTATATAACACAAATGCATTTTATGTTCAGACTTAAGTACTGTCACCACAGTATCTACTTATATATTTGCAAGTGATCCAAAATTTTTAAAAAGAATTAAAACTCATCTGGTCCCAAGCATTTCAGATATGAGATACTGAACATATAATGGCTGCCTTAAAATTATTGTTGGCTAATTATATAATCTAATATCACTTTATGTATTTATTCACTTATTTGAATTGGGGTCTCTCTATGTAGTTCAGGCTGGACTTGAACTCACTGTGTAGCTCAGGTAAGCCTCAAACACTCAGTGATCCTCCTGCCTTGGCTTCCTAAGTATTGGGATTACAGGTGTGCACCCCAGTGCCTGGCTTTAATGTCACTTTATGTTTGTTTCTATCCATGGTCCTTTATTTATGGTTGGGGTCCTGTTTTCATATATCAGGTAATTTTGGACTTTGTCTTAGAGGTTGTGATAAGAACTCTGCATCCTTTATATTTTTCTGAGGAATATTAATTTTCTTTCCCAGATTTATTGAAGTATAATTGATGAATTAGAAAAACTATATGTTTAAGGTGTACAGTATATTTTGATATGTATATACATTATAAAATGAGTGAACAGGCCAATCAGTTATCCATCCCCTTATACTACATCATTTGTGTGCATGGTGGTGGTGGGAGGGTAAGAACATTTAAAATCTACTCTCAGTGATTTTCAAGTATGAAAAGTATTGGTTTTTATTTTATTTATTTATTTTTTTATTTTTTGAGACAGGGTCTCACTTTGTAGTTCAAGCTGGCTCTGAGCTCACTATGTAGCCCAGGCAAGCCTTGAACTCAGCAATCCTCCTGTCTCTGCCTCCTGAGTGCTGGGATTACAGGCGTGAGCCACCACACCCAGCAGTATTGGTTTTTATTAAAGGAAACAATAAACTTGGCTGGACTTAACTGTCTCCTCTGCAGAGGAGGGCAGCCCAAACCCCAGTGAAGTTTCTTCATCCAGAGCCTTCTAGTTTGTGACGCCCTCATGGATGCTTCTGAGGTCAGCAAGAAATTTATAGACATTTGATACATAAATTTGGGGCTTCTTCCACTGCATTTTTTCTTATTTTTAATTTTTTCTTGCAGTCACTTTTTTGTGGCTATATTTATTTCTTCAAGTACTGACTTTTCCTTTTTTTTTTTTTTTTTTTTGAGATGTGGTCTCTCTTTGTAGTTGAGGCCAGCCCCGAGCTCACTATGTATCACAGACTAGTCTCGAACTCAGCAGTCCTCCTGCCTCTGTCTCCTAAGTGCTGGGATTGCAGGCTCGAGTCACCAACCCCAGCATTGTGGTACGTGGTACTGATTGCTGGTGGGTGTGAGTCACCATTGCCGGTACTGTTGTACGTGGTAACCGAGGATTGAACCAGGTACCTTGCGCTTGCTAGGCAGGCACCGGAACCACTGAGCTAAACTGTGGCTGTTGACTTTTTAAAAATTTTTGTACCTAGCCGGGCGTGGTGGCTCACGCCTGTAGTCCCAGCACTCGGGAGGCAGAGACAGGAGGATTGCTGAGTTCGAGGCTTGCCTGGGCTACATAGTGAGCTCAGAGCCAGCCTGAACTACAAAGCGAGACCCTGTCTCAAAAAAAAAAATTTTTTTTTTTGTACCAGGGATCAAACTCAAGACCTTGCGTTTGCCAGGTAGGTGCCACAATTTCTCTAACATTTTCTCTCTGGGTCCTCTAGGGGACAGCCCTGAGCCAGCCATTGGTTTAAACTTCACAAGCAAACTTTCCAGGTGCTGCTCTCTTCCTGTAAGCATCCACACTTCCAGGATATGTCCTTTAACAACACTTGGTATCTTCAGCTGGTGTTAGAATTCGTGGTTGTTACCAACCCGGGCGCTGGCCAGATGTGAGCTGTTTGGCTAAAAGTAGAGCAGGTCCATGGAATGACAGTGGGTGGCCAATGTCATGACTGTTAGCTTCTGTAGCTCACCAAGCCATGACTCTGTTAGCTTCTGTAACTCAGTGCCTAGGGCTGGGGAAGAGCACCTAACAGACTGAGCTCAACTCTGAAATGACTGAACAAATCTGAACGTGCAAAAACAAACCTCCAAAAAAACCTGGAACCAACTGGATTTAACTTCTACTGTCAACTAAAATGGAAGCTCAGCTTTCCATTGGAGCATAGATGAGACATGTGTATTTGCCACCTCCATCTTGCAACCTGAGCCAGGTGCGGTGATGCACACCTGTAATCCTAGCACACAGTGGATGCTGAGGCAGGAAGATCACAAATTTCAGCCCAACCTGGGTGATTTAGCAACTTGGCACAGCCCTGTTTAAAAAGAAGGAAGGAAGAAAGGAAGGAAGGAAAGAAGGAAAGAAAAGGGAATGGAAAGAAAAGAAAAGAAGAGAAAAAAAAAAGAACAACAAAAGGCTCAGGGTAGCTCAATGCCAAGACCCTGGATTCAATCCCCAGTACCACAGACCATCTTGTGGCTTGTACCTTCTCTCTTGTGAAGGCAAAGACTTGAAGGCAGTGAGTGGTGGATTGAGAGGCTGAAGGAAAAAATAGTTATCTTCTTGGTACTGTTTCTGCACCAGTAGAATGGCGGGGGAAGGGAGGTCTAGAAGGTTTCCCTATCTGGCCTCCGACCCCTGGGCTATGTGCTTCTAATGAGCTTCAGGGGTACAACCTCTTGACCTGAGAGAGCCCCTTCCTATGAAGTGTGTTATCATGGAGTCCAGGGTCTGGGACCCCTTTCTAAGCCATAAGCATCTCTTCAGTTCCCTGCTCCCGAGGCCCTGTTTCTGTCTGGCCTCTGTTGTACTGACCCTCTATCTGAGGAGTTTGGGAACTGCAGGCTGGGCCTGAGTTGTGAAGGGTGGGACAGGTTGGCATTCAATCCCCATAGCTCTTTCCTCCGTGTGCTGGGCCAGACCTATGGCTTTGTCAAGAGGACAGTTGGGTCCTTAGGCAGTTGAACCTGACCAGCTTGCTGATTTTTTTTCCCCCCTTTAATTTTTTTTTTTTTTTGAAACTGGCTTTCTCTTTATGTTACCCAAGCTGGCCTGGAACTTGCAATCCTCTCAAGTAGCTAGGATTTTAGGTAGATCTAAAAACTGTTTTTTGTTACTCTACTCAACATTTTTACTTAAAATTAGAATTTCCATTTCTGTTCCTGCTTAGGAGAGGTGAGTTGTCCATCAGATAAAGTCCTGGATATACTGGTTTTTGCCCAGGGCTAGAGCCACGCGTCCCGATCAATAGTCTATTTGAGAAAAAAGTTCCTTTCTCAATAATTCCAATGTAAATCTCAGGATAGATCTCCATTGGTCCACCTTGGGTTATGTGACCAACCCTAAACCAGTCATTGGAGGCCAGGGAGATGCCAGGTTCTGATTGGCAAGCCCTGGTCCTGGTCACCCTTTTAGTTAAAGGTGGAATTAACTCCAGCCCAGTCACTTGAACAGAAAAGAGATTTCTTTAAGGACAAAGCAATTACCAAGAGGAGGGAGATGGGAAAAAAAATCTACAGAGTTACTTACATTCCAGACCCTGGGCCCTATTCTCATAAGAACCCATGGAAATGTATTGCTTGAGATAAAGACTCTGAGGTTCAGTCCCTTGCTGTGAGCACCCTGGATGTGAACTTCCTTCTGAAATCAGGGAGGCCCTGGCATCTCCCACTGACCTGGCTCTGCCAGTGTCTTCCTCCTGCCACCCCTCTCCTTTCCTTCTGCCTGCCTCCCCACTGCTGGGAGACTGCTGGTGTTTCAAAAAAGAGGAAAAATTGGCAGTAGGCATGAGTTGAGACGACTTGATAAAATATTTCTTGTTTTCTCGAGTTTACATAGCCCAAGTTTTCACTGTTGCTATGGGGTGGGTTGGCAGAGAGATGAAAATAAATCTGTGTAATTTATTTTTTTCCATGCGTCAAGTATATTTCCGCTTGCTTCACACACATACACACACGCGCACGCACACATGCCCGCACATATAGGCTTTAATAAAATACTTAAACCCCTTTAATGCTCTCTGTGGAAGGAATAAATATGTACTGTACTTTCAACTTCTGTTCTTTGAAATACCATATGGTCTGCACTGTGAGCTTAAAATACTCTGGTGAGCGGATGCTTTCATGCAGTAGATAGCCAGGTGGAGCTTTCCCCGCCAATCTCACAAGGTTAATTAATCCTTTAAAATACAGCACAGAGGGGTCCTTGAGTCAGGAGCTTGTGCTGTCGGAGGGAGGTGGCCTGTTGGCCCACACTGGCCTGAGAGGGAGTACAAAGGCACCTGGCTAGGTGGGCTGGGCCGGGAGCTGCCCCGCTGCCCGATGGGCCTTTGATGAGCTGGCTTAGTCTCTCAGATACTCACAGTTTGCATCCTGCATAATCAGGGATAACAGGTTGATGGTTTGCATGAATAACGAAGTCTGTCATTGTGCTTAATTTTCCCCTCAAAAAAGAGCCTTCCCTCATTTCTCTGGCCCAATGCATATTTATAGAGGCTAGGGGAAAATCAAGGAGAGGACCCTGGATGGTGAGGGTGCCCCAGGCAGCTGGGCACAGGGAGTTGGACCCTGGGACTGGGAAGGTCAGGGTTGTGCCAGGGCCACTGCTCTGTGGGCCCGCAGGGAAGGCACTGTGGGCAGAGGGACAGCCTGGCTTGCAGATCCCATCTGAGCCAGGCTGCTCCTGGCTCTGGGCCTGTTTTCCAAACCAGGAGCCATCTCGGAATTGGGTTACTCAGTCAGAGGAAGAGGAAGGAGAGAAGCTGACAGCAGTAGAGATGTGGCTGTTATTCCAGAACGTCTGTACTGGTCCATGCACAACTATTCTTTAGAATAAATCATTTATCACATGAGAAGTGTGTGTTGTGTGAACCTCAGTGCTTGGGCTTCTACTTCCCCTTCAAGGCTGGAGCATTCCTAGACCGTTTCACTTAGCGGCCAGTAGGTGGCAGTTCTGAGCTTTCCGCTTAGCCACCCTCCTAACCCCTGAGGTCCCTGGTGACTCAGGTGCCCAGGGGAGGCTCCTGCCCTGAGGGCCCTGGATGGGGCAGCTGTCTGTAGATGACCCGTCTGCCCTTCCATCTGCAGTTCCGTGCTAAATAGGCAGGGGCTTCCTGAAGGAGTTGGCATCTTTAGATCTATAGGTCCATAAAAGATCTCAGGGAAGGCAATTCCCCTACATAGGGGCAAGCACCCCGCTTTCTGTGGCTGTCACAGAATGCACAGCCTCCCTGGGTTGTGGCAGTCAAAGGGGATGATCATAGCACGGAAGTGAAGTGCCTGGGATGGTTGTTTGCAGGTGTCTCCTGGTTTTGGACAAAGCCACTGGGCTGGGGCGTCTGTATAGGTCCGGTATAGATTTTCTACCCTACTGGCATATTGCACTTCCTTGTCATCCAGCCCTGGAACCCAACGGGAGAGGCTCCCGCCTGACTGACAGAGGATATTGTGCGACAGCAAAGCCCAGTGCAGGCTCAATTGGTAATTAATTAATCATGCTCCCCAAGAGTCCCCTGGAGTTCTTCACACAGGGGAGGGAGGCCAAGGCTGCAGAAGCTTCATTCTGAGGGCTGTTGAATGACTAATGGCTACTGAGATACAATGTCCACTAAGTCACATCTGATTCTGTATTTAATGTTTAAATATTTAATTAATTAAACGTGCCAAATATTTAATTAAACACCATCAAAGCCACCATGACACTCCACTCTGCATAATTCAAAGGCAGGCTAGCCACCTTCTCTGTGCTCTCCCCACTCTGTCTAAGATGACCATTAGTCCTCTGGCTGGCAGGAGGGTCACTCACTTTGGAACCTAGCTCCGAGACTCAGGGTGTCCCACATCCCAGGGTGCAATCACTTCATTAGACATCAAACCGGTTGGCTTAGAGTTTACCCCCTACCTGCCCACAGGGTTTCCCCCTTTCTTCCATGCCTCTCCTGCCCTCACCAAATAGACACAATTAAGACTGGCTCCTGCATTCCCAGAAGGCCACGTCTGTGCTGGTCTTCCGGCTCGGCTTATGATAACAGGTCCTGGCCTTGGCTACACAAGTGGGCGTGTGACCCAGCCTGGGCCAATCTGGGTCTTTCTCCAGGGTTTCTGTTACTGGAGTTAGAGGAGCCAGACTCCCTAGACCTCCAGGGGCCACGTTCCCTGCCACCCAGAGAAAGCCAATCCATAGTAGGGTGAATCTGACACTCAAAGAGAAAAGAGAACACCCTGCCCCATTCTAATCCCAGTGTCCAGCTGTTCCCCAAGTCGGAACTACTGGGTTCTTTCTTTGGTGGGATAAATGGGTCAACAGTGTCTTGTATATTTAAGTCGATTGAAATTGGGCACAACTAAAAGAAGCTCAATCCCAATTAGGGTTGTGTAGCTCATATGCAGATAAAATTACTTTTAGTTATTTAACTGTAAATGGTACATGCTAGTAGCTAATGCCAGCAAATGTTTAGTTTCCTTGAATATGTTCTCTGTGCTTTAAAATGAAAGGAGGCAGCTAAGCCCAGAAGCAGAAAAGAATCTCTTTGACATCTCTTGTTTCCTGCAGACAAAACAGTGCTTTCTGGAGTCTCTGGATCTCTGGATCTGGGAGCTCAAATAACATCACTCTCTCTCCTTCTCCCTGTGCTGTCTCTGTTTTAATCCCTGTTTTTGCTAAATTGGTTTCATTCTCCAGCAAACTTTCTTCCTATTCTAGTTCTGGCAGCTCCAAGGGATTTACATTAGCCTTATAAAAAGATATCTCAGGGGATGAAGTAAGCTTTCTTCCTCTTATAGGCTCAGCAGTTCCAGAATCAGCTCTGATGGGATGGACTTGGGTGTTGTACCCATTTGTGAACTGACCACTGTGCAAGAGGGCTGGCTTCTCACATAGGGCCACTGAGGAAGAGTAAGCGGATGTCAGCAGAAATGGGGAGCACAATGATGCGGTGCCTGAGGGTCCCCGCACTCTGAGGATTTCCCTACTAAAGCTACTTCCCTGTTTGGGAGCTGGGCGCAAGGCTGCCTTGGCGAGTAGGATTCTGGGTAAGTCCTGTGTTCGAGCCTGGAGAAATGCTGGGGTTATCACTACCCCTTCCTCTCCTGGTGGGGGTGGGTTTAAACCTGGGCAGTTATGCAAAGTAAACTGAAACCGACTTCAGTGGGTGTCTGACAGAGTAAGCCTAATACACTGAGAAAGTACCCGATGGACACTCAGCAATTTAGGGCAGATCTGGAGTGTGCAGACCCCCCCAGAGCGGGAATGGCTTGACTGTCTGACCTTTCCCCCAAAGAGGGAGGGCCGGGGGAAGGAAGGCCGATTATTCTTGAAACTGAAGCCATAGAATTAGGAGTTACCGATAGATAATCGATCATATGATTAATAGTAAATGATATTTATTATGCTTATTGTTTATTGTCTGACTCTCCTCATGTCTCTGTTATCTATTGGTACAACTACCCTAAAAGCTACTGGCTTGGAGCAATAAGGGTTTATTATTTCCCATAACTTGTGGGTTGATCAGGCTGGGCTGGAAAGTTCTGTTCCATGAGGCATTCTAATGGCTGCATTCAACTTGGGGCTTGACTGAAGCTAGAAGACCAAGGTGGCCCTTTGTCTTGGTCACTTTTCTTGCTGCTGGAACAAAATACTGACATGTCCAGCTAAAGGAAGAGAGGGTAATTTTGGCTTGTGTTTCAGTGCATAGTTAACTGAAAAAAATACAGCTCATGCCTTTGCAGTCACATAAATGGACAGATGTATTAGGCTATTTTCTGTCACTGTAACAGAATACCTGAGTCTAAGCATTTTACAAAGAAAAAAAGGCTTACATGGCTCATGGCCCAGAGGCTTGAAGTCCAAATTCAGCTGCATCTGGTTGACACCTGGTTGGGGCCTGGTGCAGTTCTGTGCCTGGCAGGAAAGTGGAAGGACAGGCAGTATTCATCTATTCTGGAAGGTTCTGCCCCAGCACTGGCACCTTCCATGGGGCCCCACCTTACAATACTGGTACAGAGAGGAATCAACTGTTGGCATGAGTTTTGGTGGTGAAAAATGATACTCAGCCTATAGCAACTGGTAAATATGAGCAACTTCGTAGGAGGCACAGGATTACAGGTCATGCACACCTGTAATCCTATTTACTTGAGAGGTGGAGGCAGGACAACCACAAAGGGGGAGGCCAACCTGGACAACATAAGGAGACTGTCTCAAAAGAAAGAAAACTGGGCCTGAGATTTAGCTCAGTGGTTCCAGCACCTGCCTCGAAAGCTCAAGGTCCTGAGTTCGATCCCGGTACCCACATACAATGCTGGGCGTGGTGACTCACGCCCACCAGCAATCAATACCACATACCACAGTGCCGGGCGTGGTGGCTCACGCCTGTCATCCCAGCACTCGGGAGGCAGAAACAGGAGGATTGCTGAGTTTGAGGCTTGCCAAAAGGGCTCCATAGTAAGCTCAGGGCCAGCCTGAACTACACACTGAGACCCTGTCTCAAAAAAAAAAAAAAAAAAGAAAGAAAACTGGTTCAACAAACCTTAGGCCAGTGGTTCTGTCCCTGGTCCAGGGACTTCCTCTAAATAGAGTTTTAGAAATGCTGATGGTGAAGCTCCCACCTCAAGGGAGTCTGATTTAGTTGGGCTGCAGTGTGGCTGGTGTTTAATCTCTTTTGGAAGGTCTTGAGCATTCTCATACCCTCAGGGCCTCTTCCCGTTCTCCAGCCTCTGCAGGATCTCTCCCCACCCTGGCTTCCACTAGCACAGGCTGGGTGCATTCCTGCCCCCTCTCCTTTTCCTCGGAGCCCCAGGCTGAGGAAGGGGCAGGCCCTCAGGGATGTCCGGCCTCTTCAGACTTCTGCCCTCCCTGCTCCTGGGCCCCTGTTCCCTGGAGAAAGGACTGGGCAGTCGGGGTGCCACAGCTAGTCTTAGAAAACCTGGTGTCCGAGTGGCCTGAGGACACTGCCAGCACTGAGCGGAGGGGGAGCAATGTTCTAGTTTGGCTACTGCTAGCCCGTGAGGACCGAAACCGCAGCACTGGTTTGTGTCCAGCAAGAAGCCAGCAGCCCAACCCAGGCGGGTGTCAGGGAAGCCCTGGCCGCAGAAACAGGTGCCCCATTACAGGGAACCTGGGAACCCAGGGAAGACGTCCAAACTGAGCAGCCAGGGCTACACAGCCTGCCTGGGAAGGAAGAGAACTTGAACCAGAAAAGTCAGAAGAAGGTGCAAGGACACGAACCAGTGGTGGTACAGGCTGAGGGAAGATATCAGGATGGAAACAAAACATTCGCTCAATTTAAAAGTTCAATTGCTGAACTCCAAAAGAGAAAGACCACTGTTGAGAAATAAGTCCATGTCCTGGGAGTTCATGTAGAAGAAAATCTCGCAGCTGTGTGAAACTTGAAAGAGATTTGGAGGACAAATCCAGGGATCTAACATTCAAAGGAAAGGGGCTTCAGAAAAAATGGAAAAAAAGAAAAACACATGTAAAGAGAAAACAATAATTGAACAATTAATTAAAGAATATTTTCAGAGCTAAAGAAAGCCTTGATTGAAAGGACTGACAGAGTTCCAAGAAGGATTAAATAAAAAAGACATATAGTGAGACCCTGGTGTAATTCCTGAATTATAAACTTCTAGACAAAAAGGAGAGTTACTTACAAAGGAAAGAAAAATCAGGTTAGTATTGGCTTTTTTGTATGTGCCTTGGAGGGTGGAAGACGGGTGTGTAAAATAGTGATTTTAGCCATGCATGGTGGCACCTGCCTATAATTGTAGCACTTAGGAGGCTGAGGCAGGAGGATTGCCTTGAGTTCAAGGCCAGCATGGACTACATCGTGAATTTAGTGCCAGCATAAACTACAAAGCAAGACCTTGTCTCAAATCCCCCCAAAATAAAACATTTTAAAAAACAAGGATTTTAAAACATTTGAACAAAGACTGTGACCAAGAATCCTCTTTCTATACTAAGTACGTTCCTGTGTTGGGACAATGGTCAGGGATTTTGGAGTACACAAAGTTTTTTGCTATCTCGGGAAAATACTAGAAATGTGCTAGAGTCCAAACCAGATGAATCAGGGCATAGTAAGAGAAATCAACTAAAGGCAAACATGGAGGTACTTGTCTGTAATCCTGGCACTCTGGGAGACTGAGGCAGGAGGATTATAAATTTGAGCCCAAACTGGGCAATTTAGCAATTTAATAAGATTCTGTCTCAAAATAAAAAATATAGGCTGGTCAGTGTGAAGGCCCTGAGTTCAAAGAGAGAGAAAGAGAAATTGATTTTAGAATGATACTGGGGCTGGGTATGGTGGCATGTATCTGTAATCCCAGCACTCGGGAGACAGAGGCAGGGGAATTGCTGTGAGTTCGAGGCTAGCCTGGGCTACATGGTGAGATCAGGGCCAGCCTGAACTACAAAGCAAGACCCTGTCTCAAAAAACAAAATAATAAACAAACCTTAAAAGAAACAAAGGCACAAGAAGGTTAGTTTGCCCAGATTTTCACAGCTACTGAGCTTTTAAGGCATTGTTCAAACCCAGATATGAGCAAACTTGAATTTTTATAAAATTATTCTCTGCTTAAACGTTTTCCCTAGTTAGCATCTATTTGGGACAAATGCATCAAAATGTGTGATGGGCAGCCTGTCAATAATAGAGCTAAACTCTGTCATCTGGTATAACCCAAGTTAATTGCAAAGTGAAATGACAGATTTTGAAGAAAAAGCATTACTTTATGAAGTTTTAAAAAGTGATGTTGTTGAATTGCTAAATCCCTTACTAAACCCCTGAGCACGTGAGATTAATAAACAATGACAAAGAGTTTTTTTTTTTTTTTTTTTTTTTTGAGACAGGGTCTCGCTTTGTAATTCAGGCTGGCCCTCAGCTCACTATGTAGCCCAGGCAAACCTTGAACTCAGCAGTCCTCCTGTCTCTGCCTCCTAAATGCTGGGATTACAGGCGTGAGTCACCCCGCCTGGCACTGTGGTATGTGGTATTGATTGCTGGTGGGCATGAGTCACCACGCCCAGCATTGTATGTTGGTACTGGGGATTGAACTCAGGACCTTGAGCTTGCGAGGCAGGAGCCGGAACCACTGAGCTAAATTTCTAGCCCCACAAAGAGATATTTTATAAAAAAATAAAAGAAGAAAGTAGGTCAGTTATTGAGATGAAAGTTGTGATTGGTGCACAGAATTCATTCTCAGGGACTAACGCCTATTTTGTTCCTCAGGGTGGTGATATTCTAAATTGAAAAAAATATTTTTGACTTTTTTTGTCTTGAGACAGGGTCTTGCTATAAATTTCAGGCTGGCCTCAAACTCGCAGGTATTCTCCTGCCTCAGCCTCTTGAGTGCTGCGATCATAGGCATGTACCACCACACCTGGGTAAATTAAAAAATTCTCACCTCACACACTCACCTGCAGCAAGGGAATAGCTATGTGCAGAAGTTTTGGCCAACAAGATATATTTTAAAACCTACTTAGGGGACTTCTGTAAAAGTTACTTCTTTCCTGGCAAATAGGGGACAGACTATACTGGCTTGAAAATTGTTTCCTGAGTTCTGCTTGCTTCTTTGGATTGGAACATGGACACAATGCCTGGAAGTGCAGTAGCCACTTGGAGAGTGCAGGAAAGACACCTCGGGAGCAGAGCCTGACGCCAGAGGGGCTGAGTCTGTGATTTTTCTGTAAGCAGTGGCCCCTGCCTTTCTGCTTGCCCTTGAATTCTTCTTCTTCTTCTTCTTCCTCTCCCTCTTCCTCTTCTACTTCTCCTTCTTCTTCTTCTTCTTCTTTTGGTTGTATGAGAAAAATGAATTTTTTTCTTGTTTAAGTTTTTAAATTGGTTGTCTTGTCAATTATAATTCTGACTGATAGAAATACCAGGAGAGGCCCCTAAAACAAGACTGAAACCATCAATTACCTTTTGCAAAACAGGAACATTGCATAAGTCATATATGAACTGAGAAGTGCCCTGGCATGTATTAAACAATTTCATTGGAAATATTATGCTTCTAAACACTCAGCATGAAGCTTATTGTTTTTAAGCCAAGTTTTTGTTCAGGTATGATGTCTAAATGGTTAGAGTACGCTGAACCAGTATTTGTGTGTTTCAAAAAGTATTGTATTATTGTAATCACAACTTAAATTCTAGTAAATATTGGATAAAATAAATGGTCTTCATTTTATTGGGTTTTATTTTTCAATAGAGAGTGCCAAGAAAGCCTTTTTTTCACCATGCATGGTATTTCATTATCCCTTAAGTATTTTTTAAAGTATTTTTTTTCCTTTAGTAATTTTGTTTTTGGGTAATGATGATATCTGGAGTCTATTTAGGAAAGTGGAAGATTTCAGTTGACAAAAAATGTGGAAGACCTGAATGATAGAATTAAGACATTAATCATATACCTGTAACATTCTTTTCTTGTGTTCCCTGGACATCCTGAGACATCAGACATCTTGCCCACAAGCAGAACCTTAGGCAATCTCAACGAAGTCAAGATTCCATGTTTCACAATCTCTGATCCTATCTCAATAAAAACAGAAAACTCTGCCCACAGCTATTGCTAAATCATGAAGGAAAGAAACCCCTTCTTTAATATCTGATGAAAAGAATTAAGGAGAATATTTCTATTCCAGAACCTAAAGACACAGGAAAAATTGTAATCAGAGGGAATTTCACAGTAAGTACATTCTTTTGTTATTTAAAAATAGAATGAAAAACTCCACTTAAGAATTTAATTTAGGGGCCAGAGATTTAGCTCAGTGGTTCTGGTGCCTGCCTAGCAAGCACAAGGTCCCTGCTTCAATCCCTGGTAACCACATACAACAATACTGGGCATGGTGACTCACGCCCACCAGCAATCAGTACCAAATACCACAATGCCGGGCATGGTGGCTCACGCCTGTAATCTCAGCACTCGGGAGACAGAGCCAGGAGGATTGCTGAGTTTGAGGCTTGCTGGGGCTACATAGTGAGCTCAAGGCAAGCATGAACTACAAAGCAAAACCCTGTCTCAAAAAAAAAAAAAGAATTTAATTTAGGAAACTTAGAACAATACAAAAGGATACGCACATGTACACAAACACATATACACAGGCACAACAGGAGGGCATTAATAAAGTTACAAATAATGAGATAGAAGATTAGAAGTGATATAAAAAGAAATGAACACATTTGATTCTTTAAAAAAAACACAAATTAGGGAGACTCCCTTCAAATTAACAAAGAAAAAAGAAAACAAAAGTATATAGAACTGTATGAGAAATAAAGGAATCCGGGTCTGGGAGTTCAGATAGTAGTGAAGACCTGCTTCCCTATGGTGGGCATGGCGGCCAAGTTTGCCATGTAAAGGAAAATGGATAATTTCTAGAAAAATATATATCACCAAAGTTGATTCAGTGATAGGTAGAAACCAGTATATAAGTTGTCAAGAACCACAGAGGAGCTGGAGGAGTGGCCAATTCCATGTTTCAGGACCAGTGAATGTAATAAGAGAAGAAAATAGAAGTGGTTACAGAAAGATGGAAGAGACAACTGTAAGTTCAATATCTCTGGGAGGAATTGGTATTTTATTTGCTACATCTTCCTATCTAGAGGCATTTTGTAAATAATGGTTTTAATCTTCTCTAATAAGACTTAAATGGTCTACTTTTAAACAGTGAGTTTTTCTTCTTATATTTGTCCATTGTTATTTTCTGGATTTTGTGAACATTATGCATAGATTTTTCTCCCATTTTTAACTTAATCATTTACTGTGAGGATTGAGAAAAGCCATTGATTTTGGCATATTTATCTAGGGTTTAAGAACCTTATTAAGTGCTCTTTAAATTTTTTTTTTTTTTTTTTTTTTGAGACAGGGTCTTGCTTTGTAGTTCAGGCTGGCCCTGAGCTCACTATGGAGCCCAGGCAAGCCGCCGCAAACTCAGCAATCCTCCTGTCTCTGCCTCCTGAGTGCTGGGATGACAGGCGTGAGTCACCACGCCCGGCATTGTGGTATGCGGTGTTGATTGTTGGTGGGCGTGAGTCTCCACCCCCAGCATTATATGTGGTTACCGGGGATTGAACTCAGGACCTTGCACTTGCGAGGCAGGCACCAGAACCACTGAGCTAACCCTCCGGCCCAAGTGCTCTTTAAATTTAACAGGTTATTTTAACATTTAGCATCTTCATGCAAGGATACTTGCAGCTCCAGGAAATCTTACTCAATTTTCCCATATTCATGGGCATTTGCTTATTTCCAATTTCTGTTGCCTTATACACAGTACTTTAAGAAATATCCTTACATAGACATCCCACTATTACCACCGGGGGTCGGACCTGGGGCCTTCACACTGAGCTACATCCCCAGCTTGTTTTATTTTTTACTTTGAGAGAGGGTGTTGCTAAAATGCCCCAACTAGGCTAAGACTCTAGGTCTTCCTGCCTCAGCCTCCCAGAGTGCTGGGATTACAGGTGTGCACCACCACACCCAGCAGAGATGCTTGTACTGTATGCGTTGATTTGTCAGTGGAGTCTGAAGAGTGAGACTGTTGGACATCTAGGCTGTGTCTTGGATCTTCGAGTGTAGAAGACAGAAATGTAGAAGACAGTTTTACCTTCCACTGAAACTTTAGTTTGATTTCATAGACAGCTGATTCGCTAATCAGAGTTAACTTGAGGTTCCCTTTTGTTTGGATTTGAGTCTAAGTTCAGGTCCTCAAGATGTCCAAGAATTGGGGAATAGTGGGAAATGCATGGTTCTTGGCCACAGGCCCTCTGGGGCTTCAGCTATGTCGCAGGCTCCCCAGCACTCCAAACCACACAGCTGTGCTGTTCCTATATGCTTGGGAGCAGAGGGCTGTGAGGAGGGCCCGGGGTTGGCATGTCCTCTGACATATCTCTGTCCGTCACAGGCCATCCAGGCATGCACCAGTTCAGGAGCTCTTGTCTGACTGATGGGGAAGGTGGAACACAGAAGCTGTCTTCTCCAGAGGTCTCTTCCTGTGTGCTTGTTTTTGCTATCCAGCACAGGGCTGGATATTCCTGAGATGGAGAAAGACTTTCAGTCTCTCCCTACATGCCCCTTTCTCTCCTTCCAACTACCTGTCCTTGGTGGGGGCAGGAGAGAGAGGGGGTAGTGCCAGACGCAGAAAAATAGTAAATAGTATACATAAGAGTCCACCACAGGGCATTCTTTATTGTAATGAACAATTACTTTACAGATAGGTAGTGATTTGTCATCCTGCCAACAGTAGCCCAGACAGGTGTCTGCTTCCCTACAACTCCATCAGCCTTCAAAGCTCTTGCTCTTTGAAATTTGTGCCATAATGATAGGTATTGTTCTCATCTGAATGCTTGTTACACTTAGAGATACGGGGGGGGGGGTCTTTCCATGTACCTGTAAGACCCCTGCTTACTTGTAAGACCTCAGTGAATTTTCTGGTCCTATCGGAACCCATTTGTCTCTTGTCTTCTTTTTGTGATCAATTTGAAGGAGCCCTGCGTGCACTATGGTGAGGACCCAGGGTGAGGGAAGGATCCCTTGAGTGAGCAGGGGCGGCTCCTGGACGCTGAGCTGCTGGTGCTTTAGACTGACAAATAGCAGGAGCCAGCGTCGGGCTCTGGAGCCCTCACGGACGCTCACAGCCAGGACATTCTGAATGGAACTCACAGGAAATAAGACTGAGAATCAACAAATGGGAGGGAGCCTATCAAATGAAAAGCTTTTGCACAGCAAAAACAACAACCAACAAAGCGAAGAGAGAACCTACCGAGTAGGAAAATATTTTGCCAGCTCTTCTTTGGAAGAGAGGAGACTAAACACCAAGATTATATAAAGGAGGGCTGGAGATTTAGTTCAGTGGTTCTGGCGCCTGCCTAGCAAGTACAGGGTCCCTGGTTCATCCCTGGTAACCACATACAACAATAGCGGGTGTGGTGACTCAATGCCTACTGGCAATCAGTACCACATACCACAATGCCAGGCGTGGTGGCTCACACCTGTAATCCCAGAACTGGGGAGGCAGAGGCAGGATTGCTGAGTTCAAGGTTTGCCTGGGCTGCATAGTGAGTTCAGGGCCAGTTTGAACTACAAAGCAAGACCCTGTCTCAAAAAGAGCCCTGGGGTTCAACCTCAAGTACTGAAAAAGAAAACAGCAACAAGAAAGGGCAACAAAACACAATAAAATTGAAATACAAGTGAATCAAGAAAACATAAAATAAAGCCTGTGGCAAGATGCTGGGGCATGCATGGCACAGTGAGCACACAGGATTCTCTTGGTTGGAACATGAGCCCAGCCGCCCTGGCATCACTCACACAGCCACACACCAGACAGTGCTCACAGAGACAGTGTTGCCACTTTGCGAGAAATAAGTTGTAGGTTGAACTCTCCGTCTCTACAAGGTTAGCTGTTGCTGCTCTAGGGGACTGAGGTCCTGAAAACACAGCGGGTCCTCAAACTCCCTTTCCCACGGTCCCCTCCCTGAGAGAGCATTGATATTCCTATTTAAGGGGAGGGGGATCCTGGGGAGCCAGGAGAAGCTGAGGGACTGAGGGCTGGAGACTCCGCAGAGCCAGGAATGTCTCCACATCAGTCTCTTAAAATATGTGTTCCTTCCCTTCATTGGAGAGAGGTCCTTTGGCAGTTGCAGAAGACTGATTCCAGGACTTCCGAGGTTACCACCGTCCCTTTCGAACCCTCCATCCCTTCCACATATAGTGGTGTCACACTGGCACATAAACCTTTGCACTTAAACAATATACTTCAGTAATCTCTAGGTTTAGGTACTGGGGATTGAAGCCAGGGCCTTTGCACTAAGCTATATCCCACCCTATTTTATTTTTTATTTTAAACGTGTGTCATTAAGTCGGTAAGTTGCCCAGGCTAGGCCCCATTTTGCCATCCTCTTTCCTCAGCCTGCCACAGGGCTGCGTTGTGGGGCTGTGGGTAAGCCCCCATGTCTGGTTCAGATGCAGTCTCTTGGACGTCTCCGGCTGATAGAATCCTGTGATGAACCCACGTTTTTCCCTTGTTTCCTTGGCTCAGGGCCAGGGCGCATGTGTGCGCAGCTGCAGGATGCTGTCGTGGCCAGTGGAGCCTTGCCTGCGGTGGGCAGAGGGCCTGGGCCGAGCCCCGAGAGGGCAGCCTCGCCTGGCAGCTTGAGCCTGCAGGTCCCTGGCTTCCTGCTGTGAGTCCTTTCCTCGTGCCGGCTGCAGGCCACAAGGCAGCGCAGGGCAGCAAGGGCTAAGCAGGGTCAAGTGGGCTTTTTATGGCGTGGCCAGAGGAGGTCATCTAAGTGAGTTTGGGAACATTCCCTCGGGGGCAGTTGTGTTTTTAGCTCCTTAAAGGCTACAGCAGAGCTACCTCCCCCTTTTCCTCAGCGCCGGCCGCCAATCCCTTGGCCTCTCGAGTGTCTGGCTCCTCTCAGCCTCAGTTTCCCTTTGGAGGGTGGAGTCTGGCCAGAGCCCCAAGACACACAGGTTCTCGACCCCGTTCAGTGGGGCAGGGAGCCTGGCTTCTCTCTTTCTTTGGCCTCTTCTCCCCACATCATGGACCCCTCATCAGATCGGGTGGTGCCCACAACAGCTCACAGGGCCTGGACCCACTTTTGACCAAGCCAGGTCTGAGCCTGGTCGGTGTGATGGAGCTCCGTGCGGCCCAGACCACCCAGCGTGGTCAGCCTCCTGCCACCTGTCGGACACATTTCCAAGGAGATCGAGTGGGTGATAGCGCCAGGGAGCCGGGGCGAGAGAGGGCGCGAGCTGGAGGGAGCGCGCCGGGCAGCTTCTCGCCCTGCCCGGTTCTGGCTGCGACCCCGCGGGGCGGATGGCACGTCCCGGTTTCTGCCCAAGCCAGTAAGCATGCTCGGGGTGGGGGGGCGAACAGCAGGAGGCTGCGGGCGATGGAGGCCGGGCGCGGGGTGGGGGGCATCAGGATTGGCGCTCGCAGCCGAGAGCCACGCGTCCGACCCGCCGCGGCCCCGACCCCTCTCCTTCCCCGAGGTGCCATCGCAAGGCGTCTGCTGCCATCTGGTGGCGGCGCTCGGGCAGCTGCGGCGCGGCACACGGAGGCCTGGCCTGGGGCATGCGGCCGCGGTTTTCGGGTCTCGGCCTTCGCGACTCAGCCGGGGAGCCCCGCGCCTCTGCTTCCGGGGCTGCTGGGCGTAACGCGAGCTGCAGGGGTCCCCAGGAAGATCACTCTCGTCGCGCTAGCGCAGGCTTGCCGGGCCCTGGCTGGGCGGCTGGGCTGCTGGCCCTGTCACCTCTCTGAACCCCGTTTCATCACCTTGGCCCGCACGGTGGTGCTTTCTGCCGTGAGATTGCCCCGGGCGAGCGTTTGTAAAGCGCGTTGGAAAGAGCATGTTCAGTACTAGCTGTTAGGGTCCTAAAACCCACGGGGCAGACTGCAGACCTCCGTGTAAAACGCTGACCATAGCGCTGTGTTTCTGTTTCCTCAGCTGTAAATTAAGGATGCCCCTGGTGTCGGCCACAACTAGATGAGGGAACCCGTAAAAAGATGGCTCGGCCAGGCGCGGGAGCGGGCACAGTGGAGCCCGAGGCAGAAACATACCAACTGCGAGCCTAGCAGTTTTTTAAAAAAGTGCTGGGAATATGGCTCACTCTTCCTTGGATTTAATTCCAGTGAGGGGCGCAGAAGGGTGGCAGCCACTCTCAGTTCCACCAAGTATCCCAGCATCATCTCCCTGGAGCTTCAGGAGGGCCTGTCCCCGGGCCTCTGTCTTTAGAGGCAACACCAGTTTGTTGGGTTATGGTGGCTCTTTCTTTCTTCTTTATTTTTTTATTTTTTTTTGAGACAGGGTCTTGCTTTGTTGTTCAGGGTGGCCCTGAGCTCACTATGTAGCCCAGGCAAGCCTCGAACTCAGCAGTCCTCCTGCCTCTGCCTCCCGAGTGCTGGGATTACAAGTGTGAGCCACCACGCCTGGCTCCTTTCTTATTTTTTGCCAGCCTTCACTCTAAGCTATATCCCCAGTGGTTTCCTAAGCCACTAAGGAGCATAGGCTTGACTTGAAGTTTTGCTCTTCCTGCCTCAGCTTTCCAAAAGTGCTGGCATTACAGGCCACCGGCTGGTGTGTGTCACGGCCCCTGGTTTACAGGTGGCTTTTTGTGGAAAGACCTCTCTCCATGGACAGACTAGAGACTAGACTCTGCCACTTTTCAAAAAGAAGCCTTGTGGAGGCAGGGACCTCATCCCTTTAAACAGATGACAGGAGCTTTAAGAAAAATAAGCATTCCTATGAAATAGAAGGATATATAGGTCTAGTCATGCAGCAGGGTCCTGTCCCCGGCTGGGTGTGCGGCTGCGCTCAGTTCCAGCGGGCAGACAGCTTTAATTACTTCTCGGCACACAGCAAGAGGTGGCCTCCAGGACTGGTGTGACAGCCAGGGGCACCCGGCAGGAGGGGGAGGCGTCTGCAGCAGCGGCCGCCTCTGCCTGGGAGAATGCTGGCTCCGGTTCTCAGGTATCAAATATTTGCCTAGCTGTTCAACATTTCTTCAAATAATATACTCACAACTAATTCATATCTAGACTCGACGTCTTCATCTCTCCCGGGCCTCCCTCCTGGATTAGCTGTCTTGTCTATTCTGGGAGAGAGTTGTCCTACATTCTAAAAATAGGCCCTGGAGTCTGGACACCAGTGGGCACAGTCGGTGGAGGCTTTATTTATTTATCCTGAGAGCCGCTCTCTGGGGACAGCTGGATTCCAGCCTGGGGACACACTCAGCAGCAGCCAGCGGTGGGTGCGCAGGTGCGTGACGGAGCTGGGACCCTCTGAGCAGTTTGTGCTGTCTGCTGCCTTCTGGGAGAGGTTGTGCTCTGTTCCCAGGGATGACCTTTGACCTCTGAGGGGGGGCGGTCTCTCCCATCAGAGAAGAGGGCTTGTCTTCACCTAAGGCTTCTTTTCCTCCTCAAGGGTAGAAGCCCAGGGTGCCCCGTACTATCAGGATCCAGTAGGAATAATCAAAGCGTTCTTTACTAAGGGGGAGCCCCAAGGGAGGCCCAGCACTCTGGAGCTAGTAGCCGCAGGACTGTTCCCATCCCCGGGGCCGCTGAGACAGGCCAGACATCACTGCCTGAGTCTGGAGATGGAGATGGAGATGGCTAAAACAGCACAGGACAGGGCTGGCGACCCCTGGAGGCGCAGCCAGCCCGCTATACACGTCCACCCTCCACCCCGCATCCTGCGCTTGCCGAGGGAGGGGGAAGGTCCACACTGGACATGTCGGAGGAAGGGGCAGAGGGGTGTGCAGGGCGGAGGGGAACTGGCTGCTCCCTCTCGCAGCCTTGCCCCTCCCTAGTTGTCACTGTCTCTTTCCTCTCCACCATCTCGCCATCTTCTGGGCACCCTTCTGTCTTCCTCTGGCTCTGTCCCCCTTACTTCTCTGTGCTGCCGATGAGCTGGGGGTCTGTGCCACTCATTTTGCCAAGGGATCCAGTTGCAGTGGGTCCCCGAGGACTCTGCTGTCCCTGCCACCACGTTTGTTTCTCTGCTCTTTCCCCTCTGAACAGCTCTAGATGAAACCAATCAGGATTACTTTCTTTTCATTACTTCAAGGACTTCCTCATCCACAGCGCTGAGAAAGCCCTGCTCTCCTAATCATGGCTGATATATACAGCCGGCTAATGCAAAATGAACGTTCATGTTATTTTTGCTTATTTTTAAATCCATTGGGGGCATTGTGGCTGATCACTGTTCTGACATTTTTCTTCCCTCATTAAGAAAGATGCCCCTGGTGAGTTACCTGTGCCCGGCTCAAAGCAGAAAATAAATATCGCTGGTATCCACTTTCCTGTGTTCTCTGTGTGTAATTAAGGGGAGGCACCTGGAGAAGAGCAACAGAACAGAGTAGAAAATGGACTGTTGGGTACTGTGCCTGAGAACTTCCGGTCTCTAAAACCACCCTGCTGTCACCCCTTCCGAGATGCCCTTTCACATCTGTTGTAGGGTATGCATTGTTCTCCATCTTTGAACTGTAGTACTCCTCTTTTCCACTGTGGCCTCGTCTTTCTCCCTTGACCTGTCTCATCTCAGCTGTAGTGGACACTCTTGTTTTTTTTTCAAAACACTCTGCTTCATTGGTTTAATAGGGATTCACCTTTCACAGGCAGACCATTATCAGTTGTCTGGTATGAACTTGTACCTTAGTGGGGCGGGGCGTAACCCATGACAGACCAATGAGAGGCTAGAACCCCACACTCGGGCCACTGTGATTGGCTCGTGATCATACACTAACTGATTCAGAAGGAATCCCAGAATTTGGTGGGAAGCACTCACTGACAATCTTGACTTCCTCGAAGTCTCACAGCCTGGAGCTAACTAAAATCATTGCTCACTCACTGTGAAAACTTGTTTGAGAAAGAAACCAACTCCGAGGACAGCCGTAGGAAATGGTTTGCGTTGTACACTGTCACCGTGTCCCATGTGCAATGTCCCGATCCGGAGTGGGTGGGGGATGGGCAGAGTAACCTCCCTGGACTATTTGGCGCCAGCCCAGCATGACTCCATCCAGCAAGGGGGGACATTTCCATCTTGGGAGTACACGTCAATTGTCCTGGTGTTATTTATTCACAACTGGCCTAAGGTTTGGGAGCCTGGAACTTGGGGCACTAGAGGAGTGGGGAAGGGGGTTAGCTATGGGTTCCAATCCTGGCCTTACTATTTATTAGTGAACGGCATGGCTACATCCCTTAACCCCTCCAAACTCACTCTGCACCTGAGGGACGGGCACCCTACATCCCTCAGGAGGGGTGCAGGATTCCCTGACACTGGGTTAGTCATGGAGAATACTGCTAAGTTGGCTGCCCGGCTCCCCACCCTGCTCCCCTGGAGCGTTCGGGCTGCATGTGGGGTGCTCTGCTCCCCCAGCCTCGGGCACTCGGCCATGCTCCTATGAGCATATGTTGAATGATTCGTGAAAACTGATAAGAAGCCAAGTATCATCTATAGAGATAGCAAACCAAATCCTCCGCCATCCTCCCGCAGCAGCACTTGCCCTGCTGGCAGGGGGATGGGGCCTTGCTCGTCTCAGGGAGCAGCCGGCCCAAAGGAGGCCGCAGATGCGGGGCTAATGGTGCCCTTGGATGCTCACGCGTGGCCGGCCCTGGCCCTCGTCTGGGGGGAACGGCTCCTCCGTGAGCAGCTCCTCTTGGCCCGGCCCTGGGGGAGCCAGAGCTGGAAGGAGGTGCCCGCCCTCCCTCCGCCCCGCTGTGCCATCCAGAAGATGGGCAGCTAGGAGCTCATAGGCGCAGCTTGGCTCTTTTCACCTGCAGGCTCAGCTCACGGACATGGGGCTGGTGCTCAGAATTCAATGTGTGCCATCCGGGTGGCATTAGTGGGTGCCCGGCAGGTCTGAGCTCAGCCAAAGCTGGAGCTAGAGAGACGCTCCGGTTTTAATTTGGTAATTCTGATGCCCCACTCCCCAGAGAAAAGCCAGTCCAGTCTGCCATCTTCTCAAATACTATAGTTCCTTTGGAAGCGGAAATAGGCCAAATTCAAAGCCCCGAGGTACCTGGCGTTTGGGATTCCCTTTTTGGTACTGTGTCTACACAGGAAACCTGGCTCTGAACACAACTTCACAGACATTCAGACACCACTGGGCCTCACCATGCTGGAGTTTTCAAAACACCCTGAGCCTTTCCCGGACTGGCCTGAGAGATGCTGTCTTGGGAATTTGGTCCTGGTGAGTTCTGGAAAGCTTTTCTTTCTTTCCTATTTTTTTCCCCCAAAAACTGACAATTTGCTACCTCACCTTTCCAGCAGCAGGGGAGTCTCTTGAATATGTATAGACCTGGGCTATGCAGTGGAAGTGCGGTGTGGACGGGGCCATCCAGCTGAGCCATGAGGCAGAGTGCGGGAAACTGGGTTGGGATCTGGGTACCTCCTCCCAGGGCTGACCCTGCCACTTACAGAGACACTCGGAAGTCTCCTGACCTCGGTTTTATCAGTAAAAGGGGAGCAGTCATTTCTTCTCTGCTTGCCAGAGGCAAATCTCTATTGCATACTGGATAAATGCAGAGGTGGCTGCGAACTGTACTTCAGACGGCCCCGCAGCTAGGAAGCTGTGAGCTCCGGAGCCGCTGCCTGCGTTCGTTTCCTCCTGTGCTGCCGGCTGTGTGCCCTGGGTGGACTAAAGAACTTCTCACGTGTCACCTGTAAAGTGAGGATATAGCTGGGTTTGGTTGGAGCATACCTATAATCCCAGCAGCACCCTGCTCGGAGGCCGAGGCAGGAAGATCCATCATAAATATAAACCCAGTCAAGGCAATGTAGTGACTTATCAAGACCCTACCTAAAAAAAGGGCTCAGTGTGAAAAAGTCAATTCAATCCCCAGTCCAAAAAAAAAAAAATTTCTGATCCCTCGACCTTGCTGGGTTTTCCTGCGAGTATTATATAAGCATTTAGGAGTTGAACAGTCAGCATCCATGGGCAGTGCCTCCTGTTCAATGTTAGCCTTAGCAGTGGGGTGGACCCACAGTTTATGTGCTGTTTATATCATGGCAAGCCCAAAAAGTTCACTGTCAGCCGGGTTTGGTGGCTCAAGCCTGTAATCCCAGCACTCAGGAGGCAGAGGCAGGAGGACTGCTGAGTTCCAGGCTTGCCTGGGCACCATAGTGAGCTCAGGGCCAGCCTGAACTACAAAGCGAGACTCTGTCTCAAAAAAAAAAAAAAAAAAAGTTTACTGTCATGGGCCTTGGGCCAAGTCTCCTTCCAGGGGACCTGGCCAGTCAGGGTCCTCTTCGCCCTTGTCTCCAAGTTTGGCCTCCAAAGGACTCCAAGTCCAAGCCACTTCCAGCATCTGACATCACACGGTTCACTGTGTGGAGCTGTGAACCTAAGACCCCAGGCACTGGCCCAGGGGTGACTCTTGGTCCTGTCCTTCCTTTCCGGTTCACCTCTGCTTGGTCCCCTTGCTCTTCGCACTCTGACCTGAGTCTTTCTCTTCCCCCATCTGCTCCTGCCCAGAAGCTCTGAGCTTGGCTCGGTGTCGTCCCCAGGATGTTCTTCTCCCAGAACTCTCTGTGGAGGGTCAGGGCTCATTTGTTCACTCAAGGTCAAGCTCACCTCCTCCGAGAAGCCCTCCCTGACCGCCCTCCCCTGTGGCACTTCTCACCCCCTGGCACATCTATGCCGTCCCCTGCTCCTAGAAGTCAGGCCGACACCAGCTGCTGCACCTGCTGTCACACTGGATCTCACTGAAGCCTTTGTTGTTGCCTGCTGGCTTCCTTTCTTTTTATTCCTTTTTTCCTTTTTTTTTTTTTTTTTTTTTTTTGCTTTTTGGTTTTTGAGACAGGGTCTCGCTTTGTAGTTCAGGCTGGCCCTGAGCTCACTATGGAGCCCAGACAAGCCTCGAACTCAGCAATCCTCCTGCTTCTGCCTCCAGAGTGCTGGGATGACAGGCGTGAGCCACCACGTCTGGCATTATGGTATGCGGTGTTGACTGTTGGTGGCCATGTCTCCATGCCCAGCATTATATGTGGTTACTGGGGATCGAACTCAGGACCTTGCGCTTGCGAGGCAGGCACCGGAACCACTGAGCTAACCCTCCGGCCCTCTTTTTCTTTTTTAGTGTGTAGCATTGGGGATTGTGCCAAGGGCCTTCCCACTGAGCAACATGTCCAGCCCCTTTTTATTTTGAGACAGGGTCTTACTAAATCTCTAAGTTACTAAAGCTGGCTGAAACTTCTTATCCTCCTGCCTCAGCCTCCCAGAGTACTTGAATTACAGATGTGTGTGCCACCTGGAGGCAGGTCCCCCCTAACACTAAGAATGAATGCAGGGCAGGGGAAGAACTGGCCACATTAGCACGGGACCCTGTAGAAGGGGTGGGGGTGTCCTCCCCATGTTCCTGTGGTCTCACCGCTCCCTTGGCTGGGGGCCCGGCAGAGCCTGCTGTGCCTGGGGACTAGTTCTGACTGCAGGAGCCTGCTGTGCATTTGCACAGGATAGTGCCCCTGGGGAATAGCCATCAGTCAGTGACGGGAAGAGTTTGCCGGACAGTCAGCCCTCCCCTTTTGCCCTTAGGTTGACCCACGCTTGGTCTACTTTGTCCCATAGGCCAGACCCAGCATAGCTGTTGCTGTGCACCCTACATGCCGTGGCTGGGCTGGATGCTTCACTCTCAGCTTCACAGCAACATTCCTGGGCAGTGCCCAGATGGATGGCGCCTTTGCCAGTGTGCTCAGGAGCCTGTCGGTGATGGGCCCGGCATCCTCAAACCAAGTGCCCTGTTCTAGTGGCTGGATGTGGGGACCTTAAACCCTAAAGGATAGAGAGACCTGCTCTAGGTCAGGCCTCCTCGGTTTCGGAGGGAAAAGAATTCTGAGGTCCCCGGCTCCTGCTCCACAGACACATATAACCGAGCAAGGTCACAACGTTGTCACTTGGAGAAGACTTCCGGTCGAAGACTGCAGGGAGCATGGGGAATGAGAGGGAAGGGAGACCAGGAGGTCCGATAAGCCAAGGCCCAGGGAACCAGCTCCATCCAGAACTATCAGCAGCTACTCGAAAGCCACAGCACTGGAGGGAACAGAGAAACTTTCCCGGCTCCTCCCTCCCAGAGAGCTTTCGAAGAGCTTTATTTTCTTGCCAGTTGGCTAAGAAGCAAAAAAAGGAACAATAGATTCAAGCTGAAATAATTTGCATTTATGATGAACACAAGGAATATCTACCTTGCCGTTTCCTAAAAAAGAAAAATTAAACCTCATTTTTAATTAACTGATAAACTATTAATCAAATTTCTGCAATGTTAGGTGACACATTATTCATTTAGATAGAATGACTGTGAACTTAAACTAATCAAATCTGATTTGCCCACATAGGCTTGATTGAAATACATTTTAACTAGCATATACAAAGAGAAAATCTTGGATTTCTTACCTAATCTTCAGAGTATACTGCTGAGTTAATAAGGGCAGTTTTTTTTAAAAATGGGACCACCATTTGTTCATCTGCATATCAAAATCAAGAGGAACTTAATTGCAAAACACATATTCCTGAAATCTAATCATTACACTGCTTTAGGGTATTTTATTGAAGCATGTTAAATTATGGACAGAATATTAATGACGGAGCTAATCAAACCCAATTAGTCACTTCTAACAATAGTCACATAAATATACAAGTCAGGTACTAAAGTACTGTAGATATGATGTAAAATTGTTAAAATATTAAATGTATGGGGCATTTATGAAATATTCATGTAGAATTAAAAGTCAGGAGTGTTGGCTGAGTCACTTTAAAGTATACAAGTTAGGCAGTGTCCTGTAATATTTGACTGGAATGCACAAGTTTTCACTCACTCCTTAGGTACATTCTAATCCAGGAGATTAGTGAGCCTATAATCAATCAATCAGCAGATTTTAATAAGATAACTTACCATATTCATGACTCTATTTCACTCTCACAGAGACTTTTTTTCAGTCTTTTTGTTTTCTGACTTTTCCAGGGCTCTTTGGAAAGGCAGCAGGCCTCAGAGAAGCTCACGGATTGGTGGGTGAAGTGGGCTGGGTCTGGAGATCTGCTGTCCATGGTGTCTTCCAGCTTCATGCCCAGCTTCTGAGGCCAAGCGCAGCAGGACCAGGCTGGGAGCTGCGGCCTGAGGACCTGCTCCTCCTCCCAAGGCTGAGGCTGCAGAAGAGGAGGCTGAAAGGCCCAGTCTTGGCCTTTGAGGAGTCTCGGTGGAAGATTCCAGGCCCGGGAACCACAAGGAGGTACCGGATCTGAATTCTCACTTCCAGCAGAGGCCACACTCCTTGTCCTATTCAAGCCAGTCCCCTCTTGTGGTCCCAGACCATGGCACCCACACAGCCATGGCGGGCAGTTTCACCACAGAGTTATCTGCCCATACGCTCTTTAAGCAGGGAAGTTGGCAGGACTCATAACTCACTTTACTGTCCTGCACTATGGTCCAGTCTGGAGTTGCCCCTGTCTTTCCAGCTGCGTCGGGAAACTCAGATCTGGGATGTAGGAGGCTGGTAGCTCACATCTCACATGGGACCCCAGAGGAAGTGGGGGACACTGTGTCGTCCACTCACCTACACACTCATCCTCTGAGCACTTAAACATTTACAGGTGTGATGCTGTCCCAGCACCTGCTGGCCTCTCCTTGAGCCAGGGGGTGTGCAGTGAACTGGACTAGGTGCTGCTCCTTCCCGCGTAGCATCTTCTCCTGCTTCACACAGGGGCGAATCCTCTGTCCTGCTTGTTCATTATTTTCACTGCTGGGGGTCAAACTCAGGTCTGCCTTCCCAGCCCCTTCCCTCCCTCCCACCCACTCTTCCTTCCCTCCTTCCTTCCACCAGAACCACTGACCTAACTCCCCAGCTACCCTGGTGTTTTGATTGCTGGTGTTTTTGTGGTGAGAACATTCAAGAGTGATTTGCTGGGCACAATGGCAGTAAATTGTAGTCTTGGGAGACTGACACAAGGAGGATCCCTTGAGCCCAGGAGTGCAGGGCCAAGCTGGGCAATAGCAAGATCTTGTCTCTAGAATGATTTTTAAAAATTAAAAATAAGTAATTTCAAATGCCTTTTCTTCTAGCTATTTTGAAATCTGTACTAGATTTATCTTAACTATGGCATACTACAGTGTGTTACATCAGAACTTGTGTTCCTACCTAGCTATAATGTACCTACCCATCCTCTCTCCCCGTTCCCCTCTTTCCTCCTTTTTTGGCCTCAAGCAATACTTTTCTATTCTCTTCTATGAAATCAGCTTTTTTTTTTTTGGTGGTACCGGGGATCAAACTCGGGTCCTTGTGCTTCCAAGGTAGGTGCGGTACCACTTGAGCTGAATCCCTGGCCCTTGAAAGCAACTTCTTTAGGTTCCACATGTAAGTGAGCTGCTATGCTGCTTACCCCTGTGCCTGGCTTTTTTCATTTCCCTTGGAGTGTAAAGGGAAATCTAGTCACAGAAGCTGACTCCTTATTCTGGTAGATGCAACCGCAGAGACAGAGGCCTACACTCTAGAGGGAGAGTTAACTATAAGATTTCAGCAGAAGGTAAAACCTCAGCCAGAGATGAGCGAGGGTATTTGTATCAGGGCCTCCCTCCCAGAGGACATGGAGAGGGACCTGGTGTTCAGGCCATCCATGTCTCCTCAGCAGGAATAATGCCTGACCTCAGTACGTGTCTGTGACCTGGGTCTCCTAGCAGATCTTGAACCCATGGTGCAGACAAGGAGCGGGTCTATCCCTTTGGCCTCTGGGCACTGCCAGGAAAGATCTGTGGAAGAATTCATACTCTGAGGCACTTTGTGAGGTTCCACAAGACCCCACCCTGGAGTATAGCCAGGGTCTCTGGGCCACTGAGACATTTCCACACCAGCCTAAACTGAAGTTGATTAGAGTACTACATGTACTTTTTTAATGACTTGAAAATTCAGGCAATAAAAATAAAACGACAAGAAAGTGATAAATTCCAGTTAACTTTTTTTTTTTTTTTTTTTTTGAGACAGGGTCTCCCTTTGTAGTTTGGGCTGGTTCTGAGCTCACTATGTAGTCCAGGTAAGTTTCGAACTCAGCAATCCTCGTCTCTGCCTCCCGAGTGCTGGGATGAGAGGCGTGAGCCACCACGCCCAGCACTGTGGTATGTGGTATCGATGGCTGGTGGGTGTGAGTCTCCACGCCCAGCATTGTATGTGTTTACCGGGGATCGAACTCAGGACCTTGCGCTTGCGAGGCATGTGCCAGAACCACTGAGCTAACCCTCAGGCCCTCCAGTTAACTTTTTAAAAATAATTTCCTTTGTAGGTTTTTTTTTTTTTAGACAGGGTCTCACTCTGTAGTTCAGGCTGCCCCTGAGCTCACTATGTAGCTCAGGCAAGCCTTGAACTCAGCAGTCCTCCTGCCTCTGCCTCCTGAGTGCTGAACAGGCTTGAGCCACCAAGCCTGGCATTCATAGGGGTTTTTTTTTAAGAAGTAAAAAGTGGTAGACACTAGAATTATCTATTGCCTAATGATAGTACTTAGGTAATTTCTGGTTAGTGAAAATCCTTCTAAGTGTGTCCTTAAAACATCTGTGGTTTTCGATGCTTATGTCCAGAAAACAGTAGCATGTTCAATGTAGGTCTTTCTTACCAATTTACATTCTTTTTTTTGTTTGTTTTCTTTTGAGATAGAGTCTCGCTTTGTAGTTCAGGCTGGCCCTGAGCTCACTATGTAGCCCAGGCAAGCCTTGAACTCAGCAATCCTCCTGCCTCTGCCTCCTGAGTGCTGGGATGACAGGCGTGAGCCACCATGCCTGGCACTGTGGTATGTGGTATTGATTGCTGGTGGGCATGAGTCACCACGCCCAGCATTGTATGTGTTTACCAGGGATTGAACTCAGGATCTTGCACTTGTGAGGCAGGCGCTGGAACCACTGAGCTAAATCTCCAGCCCCCAATTTACATTCTTACCATGGTGTGTGAGTTCTAGCTTCCCATGTCCTTTCCAACACTTGGTATTATTAGATAATAGTCTTCTTTGTTGTTGAGAAATAGTAACTCATGGTTAATTCAGTTTTGTCTCCTTCGTTAGTGTGTCTCATGCATCTTTTCAGGCAATTTTAAATGCATCTTCTCTTGTTATTTTGCTCTCCCCTCAAAAGATGGGGTTCCTGCAAGAGCCACAGCTGTCATGGGGTTCAAGCAAACAACTTGGTCTCAGGGTCTCCATCTGTGCGGTCAAGATGGTGACAAGTAGCCCTCAAGGCTTTGATGGTACATGGCCACTTTCAGTTTTCCAGGGCCAAATCTGCTGAGGAGAATCTAGTCTGTGTCTTCACAAGGGCTCAGGACTGAGGCCATATGTTCATTTTTGTCAAGAAGACAAGAACTTGCACGGTTGGGAGCAGAGTGCTGACTCTCCTAATGGCTGAGCATCAGCCCAGACTTTGTCGATGGGAACCTGGGTCACCCCAAGGGAAGGCCCACGTTTCCCTACCGGAAAGCTGAAGAAGAGAAGGTGGTGGAAAGTAGTTACTGTTTCTTGCACACCCACTTGTGGGGCCGACAAGTTGGTGTGAAAGCTGGTGTGCACAATGAGTGTGTCAAGTGCCTCCTGTGTCCCGCCTGGCAGCCCTCTACCTGTTCTAAATGCAATCTGGGCATCTGCCCTCTCCCACTGCAGGCCTGGGCAGGTCCACAAGGGGTGGCAGCTCCCTGGGTCAGGGCAGGCTGACACCACCAATCAGAAATGGTCTGTCATGACAGGCACACCTGGAGGGTGATTTATTTCTGCCCTGGACTACCGCGGTGGTGCGGCCTTATCTCAGCTTTGCAGGGCCTCCCTGGCCCAGAGTGAACAATTCTGCTTCACTCAAGACAGGACAGAACCATTTCAGTGACTGACGAAATTTTCCTGGATGCTTTGATCCCTGTGGGTCTCCCTGGGAACACTTTGAAGCTTTTTTGTTACCTATTAACAGCACCCAGTACCATATCACAATAAAACAGAGTTTGATGAATTTTGGCAAATATATGACCCTGTTTAATCAGACTGAGTCTCCCAGAAAGTGCGTTTTGGTGAGTTTGGATCTTATCCATTGAAAATAAAAGTGCTACTCTCTTCAATTACAGATGAAGATGTTCCATCAGTGAAAACTGACATTCCTTGGCTGGATTTGAACTGAGATCTTTGCAGATGGAGTTGTCTAGTTGATGAGGTATCTATCATCATGTGAAAGTGGGTGCCGTACTGTAGTGAAGCCCCTTCTCCACCGGGGTTGACATTTTCTTTCCAAAGTAGATGTTTAGCTATCAAAACCTTATACCAAGGGCCGGAGGGTTAGCTCAGTGGTTCCAGCGCCTGCCTCCCAAGCACAAGGTCCTCAGTTTGATCCTGGTAACCACATGCAATGCTGGGCGTGGAGACTCATGCCCACCAGCAGTCAACCAGCAATCAGCACCACATATGACAGTGCTGGGCGTGGTGGCTCATGCCTGTAATCCCAGTACTTGGGAGGCAGAGACAGGAGGATTGCTGAGTTTCAGGCTTGCCTGGGCTACATAGTGAGCTCAGAGCCAGTCTGAACTACAAAGTGAGACCCTGTCTCAAAAACAAAACAAAACAAAACAAAACAAAACAAAATAAAACAAAAAAACCTTATACCAAAATAAGGGCCTCCAAAGTGCTGCGTGCCAAAGTGTTAAATCAAGATTAAAAAGAAAATAATGTGGGGCCGGAGGGTTAGCTCAGTGGTTCCGGCGCCTGCCTCACAAGTGCAAGGTCCTGAGTTCGATCCCCTGTAACCACATATAATGCTGGGCGTGGAGACACGCCCACCAACAATCAACACCGCATACCACAATGCCGGACATGGTGGCTCACGCCTGTCATCCCAGCACTCGGGAGGCAGAGACAGGAGGATTGCTGAGTTCGTGGCAGCTTGCCTGGGCACCATAGTGAGCTCAGGACCAGCCTGAACTACAACGCGAGACCCTGTCTCAAAAAAGCAAAAAAAAAAAAAAAAAAAAAAAAAAAAAAAAAAAAAAAAAAAAAAAAGTGGCATATTTTATCACATTGCTCTTCCCTAAAGATATCATAATTAATAACTGGCCAAGAGCAGAAAGGTTGTGTTGTTAACAAGTTATTTTAAATAGTTTGTCTAAATAGTTATTTTAAATAGTTTGTTGTTAATACATTATTTTAAATAGTTTGTCCTTAAAATGCTTATTTTGTGAACGTTTTGCTGTAAACATGGTGAAATAGTGCTGTAAGTACACAGATACTTGCAGCAGGTTTTATCTGTGATCTCCTACAGCAAGCAGACCTGAGGAGAGATCCTAGGTGTACATGGTTTTAAATTTATTTCAGTACCAGTGATTGGACTCACAACTTCATGCTTGCAAGGCAAGAGGCAGCACCACAGATGGTTTATTTTCATTCATTCATTCATTCATTCATTCATTCATTCATTCATTCGACAGGTTCTCGCTTTGTAGTTCAGGTTGGCCCTGAGCTCACTATGTAGCCCAGGCAAGCCTCAAACTCAGCAGTTCTCCTGCCTCTGTCTCCCAAGTGCTGGGATTACAGGTGCGAGCCACTGCTCAGCTTTGGGGTATGTGGTGCTCATTACTGGTGGGTGTGAGTCACCATGCCTGGTATTGCTGTATGTGGTTATTGGGGATCAAACTTAGGACCTTGCACTTGCCTAGCAGGCACTGGAACCATTGAGCTAAATCTCTGGCCCTAGATGGTTTATTTTTTTTATTTTTATTTTTATTTTTAATTTTTTTTGAGACAGGATCTCGCTTTGTAGTTCAGGCTGGCTCTGAGCTCACTATATAGCCCGGGCAAGCCTTGAACTCAGCAATCCTCCTGTCTCTGCCTCCCAGGTGCTGGGATTACAGGTGTGAGCCACCACGCCCAGCCCTAGATGGTTTATTTTTAAAGTGACTTCAAAGAAGCAAGAAGGAGGGATGGTGGGGGGAATGAGACAATTTAGTGATTGGCATACTGCATTCCACAGACAGTGAAGACCATACCCAAACTGTCCCTTGAAGGGATGGGGAAGCAGAGATGTTTCCCAGGACTTCTGTCTCACTTTGGTTGAGAGTCACTTTTGGGTGTTAACTCCGCAATGGTTCCAGACTTCCTGCAGTTGTCTAAGTCAGCTTCCATGGAGCTGGAGAAAGGCACGAGTCTAAAAAAAATAGAGAGGAGCAAAGATTGGTGGTGGGGAACTGTCAGCTTGCACAGAAAATCTCCACTGTGGCTATCGGGGAACACGGGGATGAGCTTAAGCTATAACGGGGTTGGCCATCTGTAGCATTTGCTAAAAGCATTTGCTACGGTATTTGTAACGTTTTCATCCCCAAAGATGCAGACTCACAAGGCCGAAAGGAGACCACTCATCTCAAGATTATTCAGAAAGTAGTGATGAAAGGGCAACTGGGGTGTGCATTCTAGCTCCACCCTGTAACAAAGCATGAAAGCCCACCGTCCCCCTCCCCCTGGGACCCAGAGCAGATTATTTGATGGGTGAATTCCATCAAGTCCTAAGGACCAGAAACAACCATCCTTTTCTGAGCATGTAAGAGCATAGAAAAGGCCTACTGTGTGTCTGAGTTAAAAGACTGATTATTTGACTAATAGCCATGCCTCGTGGATTAGTGTAAAAATTTAGTGTAATTTCACAGAGCAAACTCATTTTATCAAAAAATTATAAATTTATGCCTTCCTCTAGAAACTCCTGAAAGGCACCCCTTGATGCTTTTGAATTTTAGTTTTTTAATCAAGTTAATTGAGGTTTAATTTCCATACAAAAGATTGCAGCCACTTAAAGTGTACACTTTGATGAGTTCAGATGTGTGCACTCCTGAACACAGTGCAGTTGGGGAACAGAACACTTCCATCACCCCAAAGATTCCCTCCTGCCCCTCTGTAGTCCCTCCCTCCTTCCCTGTCCCTGGCCATAACAGCCATTGATCTGATTTTTAGATCTGCTGGAGACTAGTTTGCATATTTTAGTTTTGATACAAGTGACATTATGTATTCTTGACTGGCTAGAATCTTTCATTCAAGTAGCATCTATTCACATGGCCTGTTCACACATATTACCAGGTCATTTTCTGTAGTGTGGATATACCCTATTTCCTTTGTCAGTTTGCTTGCTTCGTCATTTGCTTTGTTTCTAGATTTTTGACTCTTGGTGAAAAAACAACGAACATTTCAGAGCTTGTAGTGCAGCTCAATGGCAGGGTGCTAACCTAGCATTTACGAGGTCCTGGGTTCAATCTGCAGCACAGTTAAATAAAAAAAAGATTTGTGTGTAAGTGTATTCATGTAGGCACGTATTAGTTTCCTATCACTGCTGTAACAAATTACAATTTAGTCTTAAGGTGATATCAGACTATCTCGAAGTTCTGCAGATCAGAAGAGTGGGTCGGTTGGGCCCTTTACTTAGCATCTCATAAGGATGAAATGAAGGTCTTTATTCTTTTTTTTGCTTTTTGAGATAGGGTCTCACTTTGTAGTTCAGGCTGGCCCTGAGCTCACTATGGTGCCCAGGCAAGCCGCCGCGAACTCATCAATACTCTTGTTTCTGCCTCCCGAGTGCTGGGATTACAGGCGTGAGCCACCATGTCCGGCATTGTGGTATGCGGTGTTGGTTGGCGTGTCTCCACGCCCAGCATTATATGTGGTTACCGGGGATTGAACTCAGGACCTTGCGCTTGCGAGGCAGGCGCTGGAACCACTGAGCTAACCCTCCGGCCCAATGAAGGTCTTTATTCTTATCTGGAAGTACTGAAGGTGGACTCTGTATCCGAGTTCACTCATTTTCTTTTCTATTTCATTCCCTGGTAGGACAAAGGTCTCCTTCCTTGCCAATCTCAGTCCAGGCCAGGCTCTCCTCTTAGAAAATTCCCTTGTCTTTAAACGAGCCATCCCCATCTCGGAAGACCGCAGGTATGTCAGTTTTCTCCTGCTTGGGATCTCTCTGACTTCTTACCTTTTTTTTTTTTTTTTTTTTTTGAGACAAGGTCTCATTTTGTAGTTCAGGCTGGCCCTGAGCTCACTAGGTAGCCCAGGCAAGCCTCAAACTCAACAATCCTCCTGTCTCTGCCTCCTGAGTGCTGTGATTACAGGCATGAGCCACCAAGTCCAGCATTGTAGGGTGTGGTACTGATTGCTGGTGGGCGTGAGTCATCATGCCCAATATTATATCATTGTATGTGGTTACCGGGATCGAACCAGGGACCTTGCTCTTGCTAGGCAGGCGGCAGAACCACTGAGCTAAATCTCCAGCCCTGACTTCTTACTTTTAACATCTCTTCTGCCTCCATGGAAAAAGTTCTTGGCTTTTGAGGGCTCAGATCACTAGATTTGACCCATCTGTATAGTCCAAGATAATCTCCTTTAATTACTTCTTCAAAATCTTCTTTCTACAGTGATAAGTTTTGGGGGTTAAAGTTTGCTGATCTTAGAAAGTTATTCTGTCTCCCAATGGACAGACGTGTTTATTTCTCTTAAGTAATAATATCTAGAAGAGGAATGGCTGAGTTGTATGTTTAGTGTATATTTAACTTTACAAAAAAGCCCACAAAAACAAACCCTAAGTGTCAAAAATCTTCCAAAGTGGTGATACCATTTATACCACCAGCAGTACATGAAAGTTCTATTGGTTTGCTATCTTTGTTAGCACTTGGTATTGTCAGACTTTTTTTTTGAGACAAGGTCTTGCTTTGTAGTTCAGGCTGGCCTTGAGCTCGCTTTGTAGCCCAGGCAAAGCTCAAACTCAGCAGTCCTCTTTCCTCTGCTTCCTGAGTGTGTGATCCACCATGCCTGGCATTGTGGTATGTGCACTGATTGCTGGTGGGCATGAGTCACCACGGCTGGCACTGTTGTACATGGTTACCGGAGATTGAACTGGGTGCCTTGTGCTTGCTAGGCAGGCGCCTGAACCACAGAGCTAACCCTCCAGCCCCTGTCAGTCTTTTTAATTTGAGCCATTCTAAGGGGTAGTTGTATTTCATTATGCTTTTAATTTACATTTCTCCAATGCCTAAAAATGTTAAACATCTTTTTATGTGTTTATTGGTCATTATTTTATGAACTGTTTTATTCAAATCTTTAGCTCATTTTACAAATTGGGTTATTTTCTTATATCTGTAAGGGTTCTTTACATATTTTGGATTTACTTTGACAGATATCTGTATCTATCCATATGTGTGTATGAATATATATATGTATCTATCTACAGAATTTTCTTAGCCTATGACTTAGCTTTTCATTTTATTAGAGTAGCTAAGAGCAAACATTAATTTTGATACAGTACAGGTGATCATTTTTTTCTTTTAAGGTTCATGTTTTCTTTAGTCTAAGAGACATCTGCTTTCCCTAAGGCCACCAAAACTTTTCTTCTTAAACTTTTAGAGTTTACACTTTGGCCTGTCATCCATTTCAAATTATTTTGGTTATGACAGAGTTAAGAGTGAACATTCTTTTTCTGCTTTGGATATCTACTTGTTCCATTTTCCCTCCTGGTACTGGGAATCAAACTCGGGACCTTACCATTGCTAGGCAGGCATGGTGGCTAGTTGTTCCATTTATTGAAAACACTTCCCCTTCCTCTGTGGAATTACCTTGCTGTCTTTGTCCACAGTCTATCTCTGGACTCTATTCCATTCTGTTTTCATTCTTTTGACAATATTTCCCTATCCCAATTACTACAGATTATGGTCTATCTTGTTGCATAAACCTTCAAATACTGTTTCCTTTTTTAAAAAAATGCTTTCACTATTGTAGGTCATCTGTATTTCCATATGTGCTTTGGAATTGAGCTTGTCAATTACTATTTTAAAGTCCTACTGGAATTTTTACTGGGATTACTTTTTAATCTATAAATAAATTTGGGGAGAATTAATGCTTCAACACAAATGTAACTTCTAATCCATACATATGGCATATTTCTCCATTTATTTAAGTTTACTTTCAGCAATATTCTATAGACTTCATTAAAGAGGAATAGTGTGTCTTTTGTTAAGTTTATTCCAAAATATTCTGTGTTTATCAGTACCACTTTAAATATTTTTTAAAAATTTATTTTATAATTGTTTGCTGCTAGTATCTGAAAATATAATTGATTTTTATATATTATACTTGTACCTTGTAACTTTGTTAAATTCCTTTATTAGTCCTAGTAATTTTTTTTACATTAGATTTTTATGTAAATAATCATAATTTAAGATTCCTCCTTTCCAATACTTATCAATTTTATTTTTATTTTATCTTACTTTGCTATTCCAGATATACATATTATCTTATTACAAAGGCTAGAACTTTCAGGAGAACAGCGAATAAAAGTTTTAGGAACTAGTCTTCTTACCTTATGCCCAATCTTAGGGAAAGTCTTCACTGTTACTTCTCCATTAAGAATGATTTGATTTGACTTTAATATTTATTTTTAGAGACAATATGTAAAATATGCTGGCGTTGACTCACTATGTAGACCAGGCTGGCCTTGAACTTGTGGCAGTCCTCCTGTCTCAGCCTCCTGAGTGCTGGGATTATAGGCCTATGCCACCACAGCCTGCAAGAATGATTTTAACTGTGTTTTTTTATGGGTACCTTTGTTCAGATTGAGTAAATTCCTTTGTATTCCCAATTTGCTAGAATTGCTTTATCCTGAATATATGTTAAAATTTATCAAATCTCTGTCTACATTTATTGACATAATCATTGGATCTTTCTGCTTTATTCTGTTAATGTGGCAAATTACACTGACTTTTTTTTGCAGTACCAGGGATCAAACTCTGCCCCTTGTGCTTTCAAGGTAGGCCCGAACCACTTGAGCTAAATTCCTAGGCCCACTGACCGACTTTTTTTTTCCTTTTTTTGTGGTACTGAGGATCGAACTTGGGCCCTTGTGTGTCCAAGGTTGGCGCAGTACCACTTGAGCTAAGTCCCCGGCCCTAATTTTTAAGTTGCAACATATTCCTTTTTCCTCTGTTTTGTAAAAGGGTTTATGTACAATTGTGCATGCTTTCTCTTCTTGGAAGTATAAAAGGATTCACCAGCAAATCCATTTGGGGTTGAAGTTTTCTTTGTTGGAATGTTTTTAATTACCAATTCAGGTCTTTTATTTCATTTTTATTTAATTTTTCATTTGTTTATTTATTGATTAGACACAGTCTTTGTAAGTCACTGAATTGTCTGGGATGGGTTGAATTTGAGATTCTCCTGCCTCAGTCTCCCAAACTGCTAGGATTACAGGTGAGTGTCTAGCAGGTACTATACTTTATTTAACCATTTCCCAACAGATTGAACATTTAGCAAAGAGAACTATTTCAAGGAAAGCGTGGCTCACTTTAAAAAGGCATTTTTACAAAAACCTACCAGTTTTGGAAGATTCTCACAGAGTTCGCACATTTGAAATTTTAAAATACATTCTTCATTATGTGTACCCAAGCTATGCTGATTCACATTCTTATCAGCAATTCATAAGCATCCATGGTTCCTCATGTTTTCTAACATGGAATGTTAAAAAAGTTAATTGCCATCAATCTGATAGATGAAATATAGTATCTAAACTTGCACTGATCTGAGTGTCAGAGAGATTGAATAATTTTCCATATACACTTTAGCAACTTTATTTTTCTTTGAATTACTCCTCTGTTTTGTTACCTTTTATAATAAGTATTTTGTCTTTTCCTGATTATGTGTGGGAGCTTCTATGTAATCTGATCCTTAATCATTTAGTTGCTGAAAAGCATTGCAAATATTTTCTTTACTTCTGAGGTTTATTTCTAAACTTTGAAGTATTTTTTACTGGAGAGAAGTTTAATATATTGCCATAAGTAAATCTGCTGATATTTTTTCTTTACTTTTTATATTTGCCTAAGAATATTTTCTCAAAGGCTACTAAAAAATCCATCATATTTTCTTCTATTGTGTTTTTGTTTTTGTTTTTTCAGACAGGGCTTCCCTACGCAGTTCAGGCTGGCCTTGACTCTCTATGTAGCTCAGGCCAGCCTCCAGCTCATGGCAATCCTCCTGCCTCTGCCTCCTGAGTGCTGAGATTACAGGCCTGAGCCATTATGCCCAGCCTGTTCATAATATTTTTTTTATTGTTCTGGATGTAGGTACTATACATTTACTTTTTTCTTTTTTTGTGGTATGGGGGGAAAAAGACCTTGTGATTGTGGCACCCCTGAGCTACATCCCTGGCTCCTAATATTTATATTGGCAGTGCTGGGGAATGAACCCAGGGTCTCAGGCACAAGTGTCTTGACTTTGACTACATCATCCCTATTCTGTTCGGGTAATTATTTTTAGTTAAGAATAAGAATCTTGCCGGGCGTGGTGGCTCACGCCTGTTCGAAGCTTGCCTGGGCTCCATAGTGAGCTCAGAGCCAGCCTGAATTACAAAGCGAGACCCTGTCTCACAAAAAAAAAAAAAAAAAGAATAAGAATCTTGGCAGAGACAGGAGGATTGCTGAGTTCAAGGCTTGCCTGGGCTACATTGTGAGCTCAGGGCCAGCCTGAACTACAAAGCGAGACCCTGTCTCAAAAAAAAAAAAAAAAAAAAAAGGAATCTTGGGCCAGGAATTTAGCTCAGTGGTTCTGGCATCTGTCTTGCAAGTGCAAAGTCCCGAGTTTGATCCCCAGTACCACATACCACAATGCTGGGTGTGGAGACTCATGCCCATAATTCTGGCAATCAGTACCACACCCCATAATGCGGGGTGTGGTGGCTCATGCCTGTAATCCCAGTGTTCAGGAGGCAGAGGCAGGAGGATTGCTGTGAGTTCGAAGTTTGCCTGGGGTACACAGTGAGCTCAGGGCCAGTTTGAACGACAAAGTGAGACCCTGTCTCAAAAAAATAAAAAATAAAAAAGAATAAGAATCTTCCCCAAAACAATAGGTAATTATTCCAACAGTGTTTATCAAATACTCCATTACTTCCTTTCTAATTTGAAATGCAATACTTTAACTAGATTTTAATTAAGGGCTGTTTCTAGAATTTTTGTTCTATTCCACTGCTTTCTCATAGCATTGTGTCAACACTATGTTGTCTGACTGTTGGCGTCTCAAACTACATTTTGGTATCTTTAGGCAAACTACTCCCAATTGCTCTTTACACATTTTTTATTCTTGGCATTTACTCTTCCAAATGAATTTGAGAATATTAACAAATTCATAACAAATTCAATGTGGATTTTGCTACAATTGCATCAAATATGTAGATTAATTTGTAGAAGATCATAGTTTGACAGCGCTGAGTCATTGCATATGATTCATATCCTGATTTTTATAAGTTCTTATTTTAGTGATAGTTGGTAAAAATTCTTTGGTTTTTTTCCTGTAGGTTTTGCACAATTCTTGTTAGTTTCAGTTCTACAGTTTCTTTTTGTTGTTCTGAAATGAATCTCTTAATAGGAATATTTTTTGCTGATACATTTAGGCCAAAAATTAGGTTAAGAACATTTATGGTATAATTTCATTTTGGGGGTAAAGAATGCATACTGTATATATGGAAAAACAGGAGAAAACTATTAGTTTCTTTATTTCTACTTGCTTGATCTCTTCTAGGAGAGGAATCATATTTTGATGACTTTGTATATCTAACACCTGCAAAGCACCTGGCACATCTTGGTAGCTCAGAAAACTGATTATATAAATAAATGAATGGAATAAATGGTTACTGAAGGTCGTAGGTACAGAGAGAGGATAACATGGTCTTTTGCTTGAGTGGATGCAAGTTTTGATTCTTTTAAATTTTTTTCTTCTTGTATTTTCTACTCTCTTTTGGGGGGTAGTTCTCAGAATTGAACCCAGAGCCTTCGCACTAAGCTACATCCCAGCACCTTCCCCCAACTTCCTTTTGAGACAGAGTCTCCCAAAGTGGTCCAGGCTGGGCTTGAACTCACAGTCCTCCTGCTTCCTACTCCCAGAGTGCTAGATTACTGCCCAGCTCTGATTTTTTTTCTTATGATCACTACTCCCCAGTAATTAAAAAAACAATAGAAAAGATTTTCCCTGGAAAAAAGAAGAAAGCCACGATGAAGGGGCATCGCAGAGTGCAGCTCTATACTCTTTGAACTTCTGCAAAAGGAGAAAAGTTGTGCGGGTCCTAAAACTGGTAGGAGGAGGCAGGTCATTCTCCTCCAAATCAACCGGTTATTCCAATGTTAGAGGCTTGATTTTGTGCTTCAGAGGACAAAGGGATTCTTTTTGCCTTGCTCCCAGGCTCTCACTGCTGTGCCTGTGTTCTGTGAGGTCCTGAACAGGCGATCACCCGTAGGGCAAAGGCTCAGGGCAGCTCAGAGAGATCAGAGGGAAGCTAGGGACAGCCCCTTTGGCCTAAGCTTGTTTTTACATTATGATGATGTACGTACATGTCGTTACAGTGCCTGGGTGAGTTCCCAGGGAGGGCAGACCAGGAAGCCCTTAGGGCTGGGAGAGCCACCAGGTCAGTAATATATGCAGCTGGCAAAAGTGAACATCGACCTCATTTCCTCCAGAGAATAGATGACTCTAACCCAGCAGTCCTGGTTTGCATGTAAATAATGAGCAATACGGTTTGGCCACTAGTATCATGGAAGGGAGAGTGAAACAAAAAGAGAAAGACAAATTAGAAAAATATGAGGTCATCACTTATAGATCTGCATGAAGAAGTATAATTCATCAGGTTAATTTCACTTCTCCCTGGAAGCAGTGCGCTGTCAGTGTGTTTCTGAACCTGAGATGACAAAACTGGTATGATTATTATCAATGAAATAATCACTGTAAGTAATGAAAAAATAATAGTAAGTTTCTCAGGAGCAATACTGATGTATCAATTGTAGCAGGGAGCTGCAGGGCCCATTAAATTCTGACCTTGGCGCCCAGCAGTTACCCTTCAAATGATTTGACTTCCTGGTAATCAGGCTGGGAGGAGGCCCAGGCTGAACAGTGCTGGGAAAGTTAAACTGTCTTCTTAAATCTAGTTACAGTACACGCAACAGCCTGGAATTGTTATGTTGAAAGTTTCTGATTTGCTATTTTTATTGGCTTACTTTTAATCTTTTGTATAATGTCCCCCAATTTTATTTATTTATTGATTGATTGATTGATTGAGACAGGGTCTCACTTCGTAGTTCAGGCTGGCTCTGAGCTCACTATGTAGCCCAGGCAAGCCTCAAACTCAGCAATCCTCCTGCCTCTGCCTCCCGAGTCCTGGGATTACAGGTGTGAGCCACCATGCCTGGCACTGTGCTATGTGGTATTGATTGCTGGTGGGCATGAGTCTCCATACTCAGCATTGTATGTGGTTACCGGGATCAAACTCAGGACCTTGTGCTTGCGAGGCAGGTGCCAGAACCACTGAGCTAATCCTCTGGCCCTTTATTTATTTTTATTACTACTATTTTTATTATTACTACTTTTTTTATTTTTATTACTACGTTTTACAGTACACAGTGATTACCTTCACCATAAGAAGTTGGTACACGCACATAATTCATCCTCATTCTTTTACTTTGTGTGTTTTTTTTTAAAATTATTTTTGATTTTTGGAGACAGGATCTCACTATATAGTCCAGGTTGACCTTGATCTCACAGTGATCCTCCCATGTCCCATTGCTGGCATTAGAAGTGTGTACCATCACGCCATCATGATCAGCAATTTTTTTCTTTTTGTATTGGGAATTGAACCTAGGACTCCCACATTAAGCTTCATTCTCAGCCCATTATAAAAAAAAAATTTTTTTTTTTTGAGATAGGCCCTCCCTCAGTTGCTATGTTGTCCAGGACAGGTCTGAACTTGTGATTTTCTCATCTTAGTCTCAGAGTGCTGGAATTATAGGCATGTGCCACCATGCTCAGCTTCCTGATTTGTTTTGTAAGAAAACATTTTTTTGTAGGTATCCATAGTCCTTATTCTACATTCATCGTATCATCTGTGCTACATGACACAAGCTTAGACCTATCTCTTGCACTCTGTTGCTTCTTTCCCCACCACTTTGTCATGATGGAAATATAAACCTGTGTGCTACAAGGTGGAATAATACATTTCCCTTCCCATGTGGCTTCCCCAGTATCAGCTATCAATTCCTGGCCGATTTTCCTTCACTCGCCCCTGCATCTCCTCTTCTGTACATGCCAGTAGCCTGGTGCACGTAGAGGCTTGGGGAAAAGCCAGCCATGCACAATATTCTTGGGCACAGGGAGTGGGCCTGAGTGTCAAAGAGCCTGTAGCCTCGTCAAAGCTGTGGGAAGAGGAGAAGTGGAGAAGGAAAATACTCTCAAGGCCCTAAGAGCCATCTTCAAGCTGACATTTGAGGAGGGGAAACCTGTGTAAAAGCATGGGAGCTCCAGAAAGACACACTGGTGCAGGCCTCAGGCAGAATGTTCAAAGCACAGATGATACAGTGGAAATACACTCACCTACCTGTGGGTGGGGACTGGGACCTGCACTGGAGGTTGTGGTTGAAGGACCCTTTAATTTTATCTGCAATCTTTTATTCATGCTTATTTCAAAGAGAAATAAATCTATTATTTTTCTCTATTGAAAAACAAAAATTTAGATGGCATTGATGGTACATGATTATAATCCCAGCACTCTGGGAGGCAGAAGTAGGAAGACTGCAAGTTCGAGCCCAATCTGGGGAAGTTAGTGACTTAGAGAGCCTGTTTTGAAATAAAAAATAAAAATGGGCCAAGGATATAGCTCAGTGTGAAGGCCCTGGGCTCCAACTTCAGTGCTGAAAAAGAAAACAACAAAAACAAAATTTAAAGACAGCATTTCCCATAATGATTGGGTGGGTCTACATGGATGTTTCCTATCATTCTCTGCACACCTAGCTGAAACTTCTTGATGCAGGGATACAGCAGGATTGCCTCAGCCTTGCTGTGGAAGACTCTCTCAGGGAGCTTGGTGAATTACAGAAGTCATGGCCCCTCAAATCTGGAGAGGCCCAGGAGGGCAGGGATTGGAACTCAGGGCCCCACTCCTGCTCAGTAAGCTACAGAGTTACATTCTCAGCCTTCACTTTTTTTGAGGCAAGGTCTTGCTCTGTAGTTCAGGCTGGCCCTGAGCTCACTAGGTAGCCCAGGCAAGCCTTGAACTCAGCAATCCTCCTGCCTCTGCCTCCCCAGTGCTGAGATTACAGGTGTAAGTCACCACGTCCGGCATTGTGATTTGTGGTACTGATTGCTGGTGGGCATTAGTCACCATGCTTGGTATTGTTGTATGTGGTTGCCGGGGACTGAACCAGGGACCTTGCACTTGCTAGGCAGGCGCTGGAACCACTGAGCTAAATCTCCCGCCATCCCCACTTTTTTTTTTTTTTATAAAAATGACAGCTTTATTGAATCAAAGTATACGTACTATACAGTTTACAAATTTAAAGTGTATGGTTCAGTAGAATTTAGCATACTGCCAGAGTTGTACAACCATCACCACAATCAAATGTAGATCATTTCTGTTATTCCAGAGTAACATACTCACCACCCACAGGTTATCATGTTGTAATCCCCCCTCCCTCTAAATCTAGCAATCACTGACCCATTCTCTATCTTCACATATTTTCCTACTCTGGAAATTTAAAGAAATTCAAAATAGGGCAGAGCAACAATAAAGACCTTTACATACCCAGAGAAATGGAAATCCTGTAAAGTGAGTCCTCGCACTATTTTGGAGTGAAACTAGAAACTGACAGCAGAAACATACTTCGAATACAATTACTTTTATATCTCCCCCCAAATGGAATCCCTACTGGATATTGAATACTATGACTCAGCCAGACTGGGTCTATTGTGCCTGCTGGGCTGTATGCCAGTCACAGCAAAGAAGAGTTTTGCAAAAGAAAAAGATTGTGAATTAGGTGAGCAAGCACGGACAAGAGAGCAAGCCTTAAACTCTGCTTGCTGAGGACAGGATTGAGGGATCCAGTCCTTAGGGACAAAGAGAAGGGTGGCTGAGGAGTGGGAGGGTGAACAAAGATGAAGCAGTCAGTTTGTGTGTTGTCGATTTTCACGGCTCTTCACTGGACACATGCTCAGAAAACTGCATATTCTGAGGCTGGGGTTTTGGGCATATTGACATGAAAGAAGTCATCCACTGGGGCCGGAGATTTAGCTCAGTGGTTCCGGCACCTGTCTATCAAGCACAAGTTCCCTGGTTTGATCCCTGGTAACCACACACAACAATACCAGGTGTGGTGACTCATGCCCACTAGCAATCAGCACCATACACCACAGTGCTGGACCATTGGTGGCTCATGCCTGTAATCCCCACATTTGGGAGGCAGAGGCAGGAGGACTGCTGAATTTGAGGGTCACCTGAGCTACCTGGTGAGCTCAGAGCCAGCCTGAACTACAAAGCGAGGCCCTGTCTCAAAAAAAAAGGAGGAGGAGGAGGTGGAGGAGAAGAAGAAGGAGAAGGAGAAGAAGAAAGAAGAAGAAGGAGGGGGGGAGAAGAGGAGGAGGAAGAAGAGGAAGAGGAAGAAGAGGAAGAAGGAGGAGGAGGAGGAGAGGGGGGAGGAGGAAGAAGAGGAGGAGGAGGAGAGGGGGGAGGAGGAAGAAGAGGAGGAGGAGGAGGAAGAAGAAGAGGAAGAGGAAGAGGAAGAAGAGGAAGAAGACATCCATTGGACATACCAGAAAAGACACTTCTACTGGCTGAGGTGGTGCATAACTGTTCATTGCAGCCTCCTGGCAGGCTGAGGCAGGAGGATCTAGTTTGAGCCTCATCCAACAACAAAAATGTTCAAGTCCAACCTAAGCAATTTACTGTCTTCAAGAGCTGTGTCAAAATAAAAATTTTAAAAAGGGCTGGGGATAAGGCTCATTGTAAAGGCTGTAGGTTCAATTCCCAGTATCGTACACACACACACACACACACACACACACACACACACACCCTGTATTACACCGGCCCAATGGTCTCTTCAAGGGTTAGGTGTGCTGTTGTATGTCTGTAACCCCAGCTCTTGAAAGGGTGAGGCAGGAGGATTGGCACAAGTTTGAAGCCTGTCAAGGCCAGTCTGAACTGCATAGTGAGACCCTGTCTCAACACCCTCTCCCAAAGTAGCTTTCAAGTCCCTGAAAAACATTCTAGGCAACCAACCATTACCACGGTGCCTCATGCCTATCTCACCAGCCACCCCCCACCCCTAAGAATCACACATTCATTTTCTGTCTCTAGATTCTGACATTCTTTCAATTATCTTCATTGACATGCTTTCAATTAGCAAGGTAAAAACTGTTTTATAACTTACAGTTACTTATGATTTGTAACTATTTTACCATTTGTTTATAATTTAGAAATACTAAGATGTTGGTTACCTTTTAAACTCTTTTGGTATTCATTACATTTTTCATATTACACACAGACTAGAAAAAACCTTTCCCTTAAGAACATACCTAAGTAGTAGAGATGGTCGTTACTCCGATTCAGTCCTGCTGTATGCTTAAGTAAGGGTCTGTGTGATCAATGGGCGGCACAGGCAGAGACATACTGTGGCACGTGGGGGACAGTGGCTCTAAGAGGGGGCTGCACTGGTGCGGTTGTCTTTTCTTTTCTCTTTTGCAGTATCCGGGATCGAACTCACGACCTAGCTCTTCCAAGGCAGGTGGTGGTGCCACTGAGTTAAATGCTCAACCCCGGTGCAGTTATTGCAATCAGGGGCTGAAGGAGTTGCTTTTCTTCATGGAACACACTTTATTGATCAACTGTGCCAAGGAATTAAGCTGGGACTGGGCCCATCTTGTGCATGCTAGGCAGGCACTCTACCACTGAGCTCTAATCCCAGCTCTGGAACACTGCTTTTATTTGAAATTTGGGCCTGATTCATCCAACTATGGTCACTCAGACTTGGGTATTTAACAGAAATTTTCTTAAAAATGAACAAAATGAGCCTGTCACTTCAAGGAAAACAACTGGCAGTACGTGTTACCAATGATAAAAATCCAAGCTTTCAAGTTAAGGACTGGAATTTTGGGAAACCTTGTATCTGCCACTATGAGCTTGACAGCTTCTCAATATTTAAAGACTTTTCTGCTGATGTTAAGTATCAGTGGCAAGATGGTTTTTGATACTGTATAATAACATCGACTTTGGGAAGCTTTGTGCAACTCAGTGAACCAACATTTTCGAAATGACTGTTCATGATTCAAAGTAAAAGATGAAGCTTTTGAAGCAGTTCCACTTCCAGCCAGGATACAGAAAGGGAGAAAAAGCATTTCTCCTAAGCCAACAGCAAGAAAATGGGAAAGTACAACATCAAGTATATTCTTGACTCAACCAGAGAGCAGAAGCTACAGGGCGACCCTGTGGGCAGCTGTCTCCAAGGACAGAAGAGGTATGGGCCCTAACTCACCTGCAGCGGGCAAAAGAAAAGGCTGTGAGTCTACATAAGAGGGAAAAAGCAGGGCCAGAGATTTAGCTCAGTGCTTCTGATGCCTTCCTAGCAAGCACAAGGTCCCTGGTACGATCCCTGGTAACTACATACAGCAATACCGGATGTGGTGACTTGGGCCCACCAGCAATCAGTACCACATACTACAGTGCCAGGTGTGGTGGCTTATACCTGTAATCCCAGCATTTGGGAGGTAGAGGCTGGAGGATTGATTCTTGACTGGCCTTCTGCTTTCTACATTAATGCTGAAACAGAAGAGGACTGTGCACTAGGGAGGCTTTCTGTTTTCTCAGGCTCCTACACAAGATGCCCAGCATTCGATCAAAAATTATGACACAGTCATACCCATAATCTTAGCACTCTGGGAGGCTGAGGCAGGAGAATCATAAGTTTGAGTCCAACCCAGGCAATTTAGCTATTTAGTCAGACCCTGTGTCAAAAGAAAAACATTAACAAAGTGTTGCCAGACATAGTGGTTTACACCTGTAATCCTGGCATTTGGGAAGGAGAGGCAGGAGGATTTCCAGGAGTTCAAGGCTAGGCTGGCCTCCATGGTGAGTTCAGGGCCAGCCTAACTACAAAGTGAGACACTGTCTCAAAAAAAAAAAAAATGAATAAAACAACCCAAAACAAAAATAAAGCACAAAACAAACAAAGGGCTGAAGAATGTAGCTAAGTACAAAATCCTTGAACTCAACCCCCCCCCCCACACACAGAAAATAAAGGAAAAAGGTATTTGTTTCCTGTTCCTAGAATACAGCTCCTTAAAACCCTTAGGACTTTCTCAGTGCTAGAGGGATCTTATCATTCACAATGAGCCTTTTGGATTCATGCTGTCATGGTATTTTGGATGGGCTTCCTGGAAGTGTCTGTTCACTAGAAAGACCAAGTGGCTGGAATTTGCAGGTCCACCCACCAAGGTCAGAGGGAGGAAGGAGGGATGGACATGGAGCTCGGCAAAAACTGGAGCAAAATGCAGGAACTTTGTGCTGTACACAGTATGGCGCTGGGGGGGGGGCAGTGTTTGGAGAAGTCAGGTTCCACCCTTTTCCCTAATCCCTTGCCCTGAGCATCTCTTCCAGTTGGTAGTTCCTGAGCTGCATATTTTCTAATAAGCCAGCAAATATACTTAAAATATTATTTGGTATATGGGGATGGTGGCTCACGCCTGTAATCTTAGTACTCTGGTGGCTGAAACAGGAGAATCGCTGTGACTTTGAGGCCAGCTTGGATTATACACAGTGATTTCAGGGCCAGCCTGAAGTACAAAGCATGATCCTATCTCTAGATAAATGAATGAATGAATAAATGAGTAAATAAAATTAGTTTTGAAGTGGTTCTTGCAAGTATAGAACCTGAAGGGCACCATGGCAATGACCCGAAGTGTGGAGTTGGTGCAGCAGGAGTGTGGGTGGCATGGGCCTCCCACTTGCTGTTGGCTTCTGAGGTGGGAACTGAGCCCTCAGGGTGTGAGGTCTGTGCTCACCCTGATGTGTCAGCGTTGAACTGACAGGCTGGACATCAACTGGTGCTGGAGAACTGGTGTGGAAAGATGCCACGTATTTGTTGTCAAAAAGAACTTCTGAGGCACGAAGCAGATATTTGGATATACTCTGAGAAATAAAGATCACCGTAAAAGGTAAAGATGAAGGTACATGGGAAAAGATTTTCATATATTTGGTCACTTAGAAAGCAATTAATAGTAGCAAGTTTCTCTTTTTTCTTTTTTTTTTCATTTCCCTCTCTCCCCTCCCCCCCCTCCCCAGCCAGTGGTACTGGAGACTGAACCAAAAGGCAAGTTCTATACTACTGAGCTTGACCTCCAGCCCTATACTAGCAGATTATTAGAAGTTTGTAATATAGTGTGAAACTAAAATGTATGCTAATAAAACAACAAATAACATCACTATGCAAAATATGGGAGAGAAAAATTGGGAGAACACTATTGTAAGGGTCTCATACTTTATGGGAAATAGCACAATATTATTTGAAATTAGACAGTAATTAAAGGTATATGCTAAACTTTAAGAAAAATATTAAACAAAAATTTAAAAGATATGAAATGATATTAAATAATGAGGGAAAATAAAACTAGAAATACTCAAGCCAAGTGTAGGGGGTGGAAAAGAGGAGGGAGAGAGAGAGAGAGACTAAATGAAACAAATAGAAAACTGTTAAAGAGATGGTAGGTTTAAATTTAATTCGTAAATATTTACCTTAAATGTAAATGATGGAAGCCCACCCAAGACTGCAGATGTCAGACTGGACAAAGAGCACAAGACCTCAATAAGTGTCACCTGCAAAGAAATTTACTTTAAATACAAGGTAGGAAATGTTTAGGGAAGCCAAGGGGAAAAGTTTATCTGCATGTTTTCAGATCCTACACCATAACCTAATCTTTTTTTGAAATTTTGAGATACAGACATGCTAAGTTGCCCAGCACTGGCCCAAGCCTGTGATCCCCCTGCCTTAGCCTCCCACAGGGCTAGGATTACAGGCATGCACCACCCTGCCTGGCTTTCTTCTTGAGTATTGATGCAGAATTATTCAGGATTCTATGAAAAAGGCCACTGAAATAATTTTCCTTTTTCCAAAACATATCCCTGTGAGTCTGGATTGTATTCATATTCTTCAGCAGAAACAATATATGAAAAGAGGTTTAATGGAGAAACAGACCCCAGCATTGGTTGTCCACAGTGAAGCCAGATGCCCGTGACACCAGATGCCTGCAACGCTGTGGCAGCGGCAGTAGTGCTGCTGTCAGCTCCCTGCTGCCTCGGGGCAGCTGTGTGTCTGGTCCCTGCTGCCACCCTGTGCAGCCGGAGGTCTCAGCCTAGGAGTTCCTCAAAAGCTACTCTGCGCCTGCGTCTGCACAGGCCAACTGGGGCCCAGGTGGGCATCTGTGCAGGTGGGC
>PVIC010004497.1:0-62290 GCA_004025085.1 Thryonomys swinderianus
CACAGGTTCAGCCTTCTGCTACCTCTCCCCCAGATTTCCCCAATGACTTCTCCATTGCTTTGCTACTATGGGTGTTCCCTACAAACTCAAGACTGATAATGGTCAAGCTTATACCTCTAAAGCTCCTTCCTTGCTGACTATCACATTCAGCATTCCACAGGCATTCCCTACAATCCGCAAGGACAGGTTGTGGGAAGCGGCCTAGTGTAAGCGTCCCGGTCAGGTCTGGAGATCTGTGCTGGGTGCTGCATCAACTAGCAGCTGAGAGATCTGCACTAATCCAAACAGTGCTGCCCAGCTCCCAAGATGAGACCTGCAACCTTTGGAGTTGCTACACTGGGATGCCTGACTGGGATAGTACACAACCTCTGACTTGGCCCCCTGACCATTGCTTCTCAAGTTGGCGACATGTTGTTTTCCTTCTTGTTCCTGTGTGGGTTAGGACTGAATTCTGTAGAGTTAATTAGCTGTGTAATGGATGTACTTATTCTTCTTAAAGTTAAGCATTAGTAAAAAAAAAAAAAAACAGTGTAAGAAAGTTAGAGATAGGAAAAAGATTTAAGAAAATTGTAATTTGACATTTTGATGAGATCCAGACAGGTGACATTCCACAGCACCTGTCTGGATCCCATCAAAAAACATCAAGCCTTACTGTTCACAGCCAGCGACAAGATCACTCAAGCAAACAGCCACCAAAAATGATCCTGGTGACTCTTCTGCTCATACTCCAACATCTGGTGTCAGCTGATCATACACAAATCAACCTTTAGCCAAGAGTTCAACCGTTGCCCTGAAGTCCTGTGCCTCACCAAAATGATTCAACCATTCCCGCCTGATTCCTCTACTTTTGCAGTTTTCCTCCCACAGTAAATCTCACTGACCTTTGGTGAGACTCTGATCCCCTCTTTAACATTATGCTTTGTTCTAGAACAGACCACCAACACATTCGCCACCAAAGAGACTTGGGGATATCTGCTATCATAGCGATAATTGTCTCACTAGTTGTGGCAGTTACTGCGGCAGTTATTGCAGCAGCTACTGCCTCTGTCACCCTCCATAATTAGATCTCCACTGCCTCCACCATCACTCACCTCACTGCAAATACTTGGCCCAAGCCCTGGGCTAAACAACCACAATGTCTGAAGACCTCCAAAAGGCAGTGCTAACCCTCCAGACCCAGGTAGACTGCATGAGTGAGGAACTTAGGCTCATGGAAACCAAGTCCCATGCCTGATGCCACGTCAGTTATTCTGGCGTGCTGTTACTCCTTACTGGTGCTTGAATTGTGCCAACCTCACCAACCTCTCTGATTATATGTGGCACACCTGGGAAGCCGCCTATGATGGCCATTTAAAGGACCTCACCAGAACTATTATTGACAAATGCTACCAACAACCTTGCCTCCCTGGAGCTTAAGGATGTTTGGGACACTATCTGGTTGGAACTTCAATACGGTTGGTCACAATTAAGTGGGTAGGTCAAGGGTCTAATTTGGGGATCCCTTTATGTTCTTGTGGTTATTGTAGTATTCCTGACTTGTGCTGTATATAACATCACAGGAAAGGCTCATTGGTGGTACACTCAAACTCACAAAATATCATGTTAGCAGAACCGATACTACACCACCAGGAGATAGATGATAGTCAGGTAGAAGTGTGTTTAAGCAAAGTACAGTGAGTCTACATCTCTTTAGCCATAAGGTATGTACATGGACAGGGAAAAACCCAAAGATTTAGTCAAGCAGGACCCAGTTGTAAGACACCCTTTTGATGCAGGTGCCAAAATGGGTGTACTCCCGGTAAAAGCTCCTGGATCATGTCTGAGGTTTGCCTCTGATTGATCCATGATAGCCCAATATGTACTAAACTCCCATCAGTCGCTCATATCCTCCTCCCCTAAATTGGGCCAGAAGGCTGGTCAGTCAATGAGGGTAAGATTTCTCCAGAGAGAAACAACCTAAGCCAGATGCAGCCGCACAGCTCAACCGAGACCTGGATGGGACTGGTTAGCCAATGACAGGTAAGATTCCTCTAGCGGGAACAACCTAAGACAAGCACAGTCATGCCAAGGTCTTTTTAAAAACAAAAGTGAGATGTGGCCAAACCTTTCTCCAGGGGCTTCCACTTCATCTCTTCTCTCTCTCCTGGTGGATGAATAGATACAGTGACCCTTTAAGAAAGTGATGCAAGTGATGCAGATGACACTGACACAGACCAATCATACATTGCTAAATGCTACTTCCGGCCTTGCACCTAGTCACACCCCACTGTGAGCACTGCTCCTGCCCTCTTATCCAATCACATCCCAAGCCACCCTATACAAATGCCTATAACTTCCATAATAAGGGGGAGAAGCTTCTCCACTGACATGGAGTCTGGGAGTTGTGATTCCAGGTCCCCACTCACCCTCCCAAGGTTATCAGATGATGGCTAACTTGGGCTACATAGTGAGCTCCAGGCCAGTCTGAACTACAAAGCGAGACCCTGTCTCAAAAAAATTAAAACAAAAAAACACATAGGTACTTTCCATTAAAATCTTTCTGAGCAGAAAAACATATTTACAAAACATATCTGATAAAGGGCCTATGCTTAGAATATCTAAAGAACTTTCAAAACAAGCACGCTTTTTTTGAGACAGGGTCTCGCTTTGTAGTTCAGGGTGGCCCTGAGCTCACTATGTAGCCCAAATATGCCTCAAACTCAGCAACCTCCTGCTTCTTCCTCTTGAGTGCTGGGATTACAGGCATGAGCCACCATGCCTGGCACTGTGGTATGTGGTGCTGAATGCTTGTGGGCATGAGTCACTACACCAGGTATTGTTGTATGTGGTTACCAGGGATCGAACCAAGGACCTTGCACTTGTTAGGCAGGTCCTGGAACCACTGAGCTAAATCTCTGGTTTGCAAGCTATTTTTTTTAAGGTGCAACACCTCAACAAAGATGAGTTATACAGAAGCACATGAAAATATGTCTAATACCTTGTCATGGAGAAATGCATATTCAAGTCATAATGAAATATGCCATTAGGGAAACAGAGATAGAATTATAAAGAAAATCCTAACAATATGAAGTGCTGAGGATACAGAGCAGTCAGAGCCTTCACATTGCTGCAGGGATTACAATATGGTAGAATCATTTCAAGACAGTTGGGTAGTTTCCTATAAAGTACACATACACTTTCCAAGAGACCTAGAGCTCTCACGCCTATTCACCAAAGAGAAATGAAAACATATGTCTACATAAAGACCTATAAAATGCTTATTTAGAGCAGCTTCCTTAAAAATTGCCCAAACTGGGGTCAGGGATTTAGCGCAGTGTCACTGTGCCTGCCTCACAAGCTCAAAATCCTGAGTTTGATCCCTGGTACTGGAGGGGAAAAATTGCCCAAACTGGGAAGATGCACCTTGAGAATAGATAAATAAAGGCACAATACTGAAGGAACCTAATCTCTTCCACAAGCCCCTTCCTGTGCCCCATGCTGCAGGATGGGAATTACATGGAAGAGAGTCTATTTCCATCAAAACCATCCTTAGTCAACCAGCTCTGAGCCAAACCCCAAACTGATTGAACAATAACTAATGGCTATGAACTTGAAGCCATAGAGTTTTGGGGTGGTTTGTTATGTAGCAATAGCTAACTGATACAGTCACTACTTCACTGTGCCCCCAGGAAAGTAATTTAGTCTCCTTATCTACATAATAAGAATGATAACATGTACTTTATGGGGTTTTGTGAGGACTGCCTTACACAGAGCTGGGCACAGTGCCTGACACAAAGTCGGTTTCAATAAATGGCTCTTACTACCTTTCCAAGCCCAACTCTTACCCTGCTTTCAAATGTCAGATCAAATGCCACTTCTTTTGAGATAGCCTCCCTGACTCTAAATGGGATGTAATCTTTCCTTCCTTGGAGCTCCTATAGGGTCAGCTTCATCCCCGCCCCTCACACTCTGTCCTCAGTGTACATGCTTCAGAAACATGAGCATGGCCTTAGTATGAGTGTCCAGTACAAATGTAGATTCTGAGTCAAAACAGGATGCAATGATTTGATTGGCACAGACTTGTGACAGAAACCTGCCTCCCAGTCTTCTGCTTCCTCCACTATACACACAGCCCCTTGAAGGGAAAACCTAGCACACTTCCTTGCACACAGCTGGGACTCAAAGCATGTATTTTGAATTGAATCAGCTAAGCTGAGGGTGCTCCTTGGCCTCCTAAAGGGCCCTGAAAACATGTGGCAGAATTTTTGGGAGCCACCACCAGGGACCAGTGGGAAGGAGGCACCAGGAAGGCTGAATTTCTTGCCATTAGACAACAGATTCTGGCATGGAGGAAGTGCCCCTTCCATGTGCCAGCAGTGCCCAGCTGAGGTGGGCCAGCTGTGGGAGAGGAGAAGAGTGGCAAGTCTTTCTTCTCAACAGATGCTGGTTTCATTATTTCCATTCTTTTTTGTTCCATTATTTCCATTCTAAAAATGATTCTTACATAGCATCCCAAAGTTCTACACTAAAAGATGGCAAAGCCAAGACGTGAACTTGTGTTTATTCTGAAGCACAACTTGTCAGAGCTCCACCAGGTCAGCTCAGGTTGGGAAGCCAGAATGATCCGAATGAAGTCACTGAGCAGATCACACCACACAACACAGAGTTCAGGCTGTGTGACCTGGGCTCCAAATGCTGGGGACCACTGGGGAGCAAAGGATGCCCCAATGTGTCACGAGCCCTAAGGTTCTCTGCCTGAGTAACTGGCACGTCATTCACACTGAGACAAAGGCAAGCCTCACCTATTATGGTCTACATCTCAACTGTCCCCCAAAGGCCATGTGCTAAAGTCTTGAGTGACAACCTGTGGCACTATGGGAAGTGGTGGAACCTTTGGGGTGGAGCCTGGTGGAAGGAAGTTCGGTCATTGGAAAGGTATACGGCCCCTCTCCCTCTCTCTGCATCCCAGCTACCATTAGGTGAGCAGCCTTGCTTTGCCAGGCCCTCCCTACCATCACTTTCTGCCTCACCCTAATACTAAAAAAGGCAGAATCAACTGACCAGGGACAGAAATCGCTGAAGTCAGCCAAAATAAGTATTCCCTCCCTCTAAGCTGATTTTCTCCTGTGTTTGTCACAGGGACAGCTGACTAATACACACCCTAAATTACATCTTCCAACAGCTCCTTTCCAAAGAGTTCCTCCTGTGGCTAATGCACTTAGACATGTGAACACATGTTTGCAAAAAGGTCCAGCTCCTGCTACATCTGCTAATTCTGCAGATCCTACCCTACAGGATCCGTCTCACTGCACTCTTCCGCATCCCTTCCCAGGCTCACCCTTGCAGATCAGCCACTCCTAAACAGGTCAAATTGGTTTGCCCTCCATGCCCATGCTGGCAGCCTGCAAATTCCTCCATCTCTGCTTACCATCTTTCCAGGCAACTTGGGTATTTGTCTCTCTGCCCTTCACCCTCCCATGGCATCTGGCTGTACCCTGACGCTAAATCAATCCCCCTCCTCCATCCTATGTGTCTGTGACCTTCTGAGGACAGGACTCTGGGCTCCTAGTAATGTTCACTAAATTTCACTGAGTTATCTGTCTTTTTCTCCCCCAGATGCCCCCACCTAAGGCCACCATCTCTCCTAACTAGGACGATCACCTTGTGAAGAGTATGTTTCACCACTTCCACTTTTTCCCTGGCCATCAGCCCAGAGACATGCTCGAGTCACGATCTCCACTTCCCCCACAAAAATCCAGAAGGGAAGTAGAAGAAAAAGAGGATGAAGGAGAGGAAAGATGATGACATGGCCGAAGGCAAAAAGAAGACAGGAAGGAAAGGAAGAAGAGAAGAAGGAAATATGGCTTCTCATTCTGCTCTCCCTTGGAGTCAAATCTTGGGGGATAGGGAGATGCCATATTGTTACTATAGCAACCACTAGACTTCTGTGTTTCACAGTAGATGTACAATGGGAGCTGAGAAGAGGAGGAGACTCCACACTCTGAGCCTCCTATGAGTCTAACTCTCTCATGCACAAAAGTCCAAGAGGAAAAAGGAAAGGGGTTCAGTGAGAGAAGATAGGCTGAGGACAGGAAGATGGGCTGGGGTGAAACGTCTGGGTGAGTGAGTTTAATGTTTCCTCAGGAACTTGGAACAAGGGTCTTGAGAAGCCTTCCTCCCTGGTGAGACAACCCAGCCTTCTTGCTCTCCCCCCGAAAAAACCTCAGGAAAAGAGTGGGGAAGTGTCCTGATGGCGAGATTTCCTGGGTCCCACCTGTCCTTGCCCCTCTTCTCTTGCCCTCCTATAACTGTGGGGAGTAGGATAAGTAACTTCCTCTGAAGTGGAGAAATGCTTAGGGGCAGAACTGTTGTCTTCTCTTTTACAATATCCCAAGAGCCCAAATCCTTCTTTTGTTACATATCAGAAAAAAAGAGGAATTTCCTTTGAGTGTCTTGACCCAAAGTTTGGAATTAAAACATTTCTCAGAGGCAGACTTTTAAAAAATATTACAGTGGGGCCAGAGATTTAGCTCAGTGGTTCCAGTGCCTGCCTCGCAAGCACAAGGTCCCTGATAACCACATACAGCAATGCCAGGCGTGGTGACTCATGCCCACCAGCAATCAGCACCACACACAACAGTGCTGGGTGTGATGGCTCATGCCCGTAGTCCCAGCACTCAGGAGGCAGAGGCAGGAGGATTGCTGAGTTCAAGGTTTGCCTGGGCTACATAGTGAGCTCAGGGCCAGCCTGAACTACAAAGTGAGACCCTGTTTCAAAGAAAAAAATAATTAGAATGGCTGCTGGATGGCCCCCTCCCTTAAGGCAATAGTAGCTACAGCTATGCTAACAGAAGCAGTTACAAAACTAATTTTTGGGGAAAAAAACTAGAAGTCTTGACTTCCTTTCAGGACAGAGCTCTTCCTGAGACAAAAGGTTACTTGTCTTGACAAGGGAATGGCTAAACAATTCCAAACCAGGTCATGCTTCTAGACATCCTGAGGTTTCCATAAAGACTTGGACTATGCTAAACTCTGCCTCTCTGACGCCTCAAGCTCAGAGGACAGCCACTCTTTTACACTTGATCTTAGCCAAAAGGCCGAGAAGTGATAATAGCCACTCTTTTGAACAGGTGACTTCCCAAACCTGCGCAAGCAGGCAGGGCATCCATGACCTGCCCCTCCAAGACCCTGAAATAGCTTTGTCCAAAAAGAACAGTGAAAGGCAGGTTATGCAGTCATTAGCTACCTGTCTTCCCTTGCTGTCATTCACCGCAAGGGACACTGAAGAGACATGTCCAAAGTCTCCTTGGGAAATCAAATGGCTAATGGAGAGACAAGAAAGGCAGCCTCAGAGCTTCTCCTACTTAACCTGGGGAAGATTGGGCACCAGACTTTACCCACATGCCATCACATGAGAGAATTACATATCTAATTGAGCCCTTTACAGGTTAGATTAAGAGCTTCTTTACCTATTCAGAGAAAGCTGTGGATGAAGTCAATGGTGCTTCTCAAAAAAAAAAATCAGCCCCTGATTTGGACCACTACAGTCCTTTCAGAGTGACAATGGGCCTCCTTTCCCCCTCAGATAACTCAAGGGTAACCAAGGCTTTAGGAGTAAAGTACCATCTCCATTCTACATGGAGACCGCAGTCCTCTGGAAAGGGTGACAGAGCCAGTCAGACCTATGTGAACTCCAGCAAAACTCTGCCAAGAGACTTCTGAGTCTTGGTTCCAATTATTACCAGCAGACTTCATGAGGATTCCAAACATCTCTAACATTCAGCTGCATATGAGTTTACCTGAGATGCTCTATAGGAGGCCTCTGCTGTCTTCTGAGAGGGGCTCCTGCAGACCAGTTAAAACCAGAGTGCTGGGCATGTAATCCCTGGGCATGTAATCTCACGCCTGTAATCCCAGCACTCAGGAGGCAGAGGCAGGAGGATTGCTGAGTTTGAGGCTTGCCTGGGCTACATAGCGAGCTCAGGGCCAGTCTGAACTACAAAGCAGGACCCTGTCAAAAAAAAAAAAAAAGCAGAAGGTTCTTTTCTAGTGGTCCTTGCGCACCCTCCCTAGTAAAGGTAGCAGAGATAGATAACTGGATTCATCTTCCTACCCACCTCACCCATGAAAATGTCCCTTCTGCTGCCCGACCCTGACATATGACTGATCTTGCTAGGGTTACAGCTCTCGGGCTCTTGGTAGTTTATCTAACATTCCCCTTCACCACACTTTCTTCTCCATAGGAAGCATGAAAATAAAACTCCCTAGAAAATTTCTGCCAAATAATAGCACAGAAAAATAATGTCTCTAATTGCTACATCAGTAATAAGCTACCTTTTAAAACAGGCCAGGAAATACTCTGACCTCATCCTTCTCGTGTTCGGGTTCTGCCTCCTCAATGTAATAGTCAAGTTTATCCATTCAAGGCTTCGCATGAGGGTCCACACCACAGCCCATGACTCTCCTGACAAATTCACCAGGCTTTCTCTGATTGAAGAGGGAGCTTAATGGTTCTTGGCATACAGATACCCTTTTCTCATTGTCAACTGACAGGCAGTTAGAGGGCGCATAGTCTCCAGTCGGTAGGGCCCACGGCCTTTCAGCAGGAAGCAGTTATATGAAGATAGAGACTGCTACTCCCGCAGCATCCCATAAAAAATCATGAGGATTGTATCTCTTGAGGGAAATTAAATAGGCTAGAGTGAGAAAAACTGGCTGAGAAAGTAGGCTTGACCTGTCAATGACAGCAACCCAAAACACAGCAGGGAGGATACTTGCAATACCTGGCCCATCTCATTTCTGTAGCAATCTGGTGAAATGAATGATCCCTAGGCACCGTAGGCAGATCCACCCACACTCACAACATTGTTAACGTTTCCCTCTTCATGTGAACAAGCAAGTGAGATTAAAAAAAAAAAAAAAAGAACTCGGAAAAAAATGGAGACAATGCAAGGAGCCAAGGAACATAAGGAAAATTGTAATTAATATCCTGGATAGGATAACCCATTGCATACATGACACGGAACTGGGTGCTATTCAAAGAACCAACAGAGCAATCCACAACATAAATGAGCTCTTGAAAATTAAACAATTTGATAGATAAAAATGTAACAGGCAATCGTAAGGATGGAAAACATGGACAAGGACATTCTTCCAGAAAGAAATAGAACAGAAAAGGCAAAGATGGAAAATAAGAAAATGAATGAATGAAAACTACAGAACCAAACCAGGACATCTACAATAAAAAGAAAACAAAGGAGATGAAATCATCAAAGAAAATCATCCAAGTTCTGAAGTTGAGGTTATACTGTGACAGTTGGCCTCTTATATCAATAAAATAGGGCAGTAGCTAATATTTGCACACTCTTTATATAGCATGTCTTGATGTTTCAGGTCCTTTTGCAATAGGGACTTCATGAGTAGGGCTGCAGATGCCTAGTGGGTAACTGGCTGGATGTTTGATCAGCTGTGTGCATCAGGAACCAGTCCCAAGACACCAATGAGTAAGACACAACCTGTCCAAGAGTGTTTATTACTAAGGAGTAATGCAAGGTTTCCTAGACCTAACTTTACCTAGGCTGCCCCTAAGAGCAATTAGCTCTACACCAGTAATCCCAGCACTCAGGAGGCTGAGGCAAGAGGATCACTGTGAATTCGAGGCCAGTCTGGGGCTCCACAGTGAATTCAAGGCCAACCTGAAGTATATAATGAGACCCTGTCAAAAAAAAGAAAAGTAGCTAAAAGTAAAAGTAGTTTTCAGAGACATCTAATTGCAGCCTAACATTCCTTCTTGTCCAGATCAATCTTTAGATGTCTCAAGTCATCGTCCAAAACTTGCAGTCACTTCAGGTTCCCCGACTACGCTATGATGAGGTCACCCCCAAGTAGGAATCAAGGCAGCTCTGCACAGGAGCTGCCCACTCTCCCTGGGAACTGAACTGACCCTCCCAGGACCCCCAGAATCAGCCCTGAGACTGCTGATCAACCAGACCAGGACCTGAGTAGGATTCCCTACCCTGCCAGCTATGCCAAGCCCCAGCCCTTGCCCTGTTCCCCTTTTCTATGCATCCCCAAAGCTCTTACCTTCCCCCCAGGACAGGTCTGAGCCCCTTTCTCTGTCCTTCCAATACAGCCACCCTGATCCCAGCTCCTCTCCTACCCTGCGCCACGCTCGACTCCTTGGCCAGAGTTTTGGGATAAGTACTCAAACCCAACCTCTTGGGACCCCCGGGGACTTTTGCCTTAAAACTCAGGTAACACTGTTCTGTTTTTAGGCTCAGAACAACCTCCTGAGACGAGTTATGAGCACCAGGGAACAGACTGCATGCAGCAAAGTCACCCAGGGCTGGGCCCAGCCCGTGTGGCTTGTGGGTGGAGGACTGAGCGTGGAATGAGGACTTTTCCTTCCCAGGAGCTTTAGATAGATCATCTCACTTGCACCCCCTCAACCATCTGTTCACTTGACAGCTGAAGGGAATGGGGGTGGAGAAGGAATACGCCCCACCTCACACGGCTGCCATTAGGGGCAACAGCCATGTCCCCAGGACAAGCATGCGGGACCCCATCCCAGCCCCGGGCCAGGTCTTCCTTCCCTGGCCTTTTGCTCCCCTCCCTATGGCCACACTCACTGTAGGATCTTGTCCCAGGCCAGGTCCGCCAGATAGCGTTTGGATTTACCCAGGTACAGGGACCGGTACTGGTGCCATGTGTCCTTGGTCTCCACCAGCGTGGTGTTGAGGTAGCGGCCCACCCCGACTGGATTCTGCACAGGGGGCAGGGAGACAGATGGGCCTCAGCAGGCCTGGCTCAGAGACCAAATCTCGGGCCTTATCTCCTGTCTGGGCTCCTGCTTCTCCCAACTCTTAGGAGTTGAACTGTCTTCCCTAAAAGATATGCTGAAGTCCTGACCCTAGTCCCTCAGAACGTCAGTGACATAGAAAAAGAGTTGCTACAGATGGGGTTTGTAAAATAAGGCCACATGGAATAGAGTGGGACCCAGCTTCTAGGAACACTAAGCCAGCACCCTATCAGTGAGCTATTTGTATCCTTACAAGAGACCCACACTAGGCATGAGGGTGCATGCCTGTCATCCCAATGCTCAGGAGGCTGAGGCAGGAGGATCAGCACAAACTCAAAGCCAGACTGAGCTAGTGAGATATATCTGGGAAACCAGGAGAGACCTTAAAAACAAAGCTGTTCACACCAGGCCAAATACCTATATCCTGCTAGAGTCAGGGCAGGGCTACCTGTCAGGGAACATGGGCAGGATCCTGGGGGCTGGGAATGTGCTCTAAATGGTCTTGAGGAGAGGGCCATTTCACCATCATATATGGAGCTGTTCACTTAAGATTCCAGCACCTTTCTGCATAATTATTAGACTCCAGTAAAATGTGCACTTAAAAACTGGAGGGCCAGAGACTTAGCTCAGTGGTTCTGGAGCCTGCCTAGCAAGTACAAGGTCCCTGGTTCAATCCCCGATAACCACATACAACAATCCTGGGCATGGTGACTCACGCCCACCAGCAATCAACACCACACACCACAGTGCCGGGTGTGGTGGCTCATGCTTGTAATCCCAGAATTTGGTAGGCAGAGGCAGATTGCTGTGAGTTCTAGGCTTGCCAGAGCTACATAGTGAGTTCAGGGCCAGCCTGAACTACAAAGAGAAACCCTGTCTCAATAAATAAATAAATAAATAAATAAATAAATAAATAAATAAATAAATAAATAAAGGGAGCCAGGCATGATGGTGCAGTCAGTGCTGATATCAGGACTGCACACGGGAGCCCAGCCCACGCAACTCAGCAAGACTGTCTCAAAATGTATTATAAAAAGGACTGGGGACGTAGCCTGATGCTAGAGCTCCTGTCCAGCATGTGCAAGGCCCTGGGTTCAATCCCCAGTCCTGCAAGTTCTAAATTTAAAAAGAGAAAATAGACTAAAGGGGAAGGAACAAGGGATAGGATGAGGTCTGAGCCCAAGGCCAGTGTGCACGTGAGGCAGACAACAGAACCCAAGAACTGACCTGTTCCACAAGAACACCAAGAGCTGAAAGGTCACGCCAGACACAGGGGACTGACCGGGAAGAAAGCAGGAGAGGACAGGGGCAAAAAAGGGATCTGCTCAACCGGGGACAAGAAATGGCCTATCCCCCAGTTCCCCAGGTGACCCAGATAATGCAAAGAGGAGGAGGCAGGAATTTCTCTCCAGAGGACTGTGGTGCAATGTCACTTGTCCAACTGCTATTCAGAGTGTGGCCCCTGGGAGAGCGCAGTCGCCATCATGCCAGCAGAGCATGGGAGCCCACCCATGCTCATGATCCCAACGCGTGGGAGGCTGACACAGGAGGATGCTGAGTTTTAGGCTAGGCCGGGCTACACAGCAAGTTTGAGCTAGCCAGGACTGTGTAGTGAGACTTTGTCTCAAAACACAAAGCAAAACAAAAGCGACTTCCCAGGCCTCACAGGGGCCTCATGTGTCGGAATTCCCCGTTGATAAGCCCTCCTGTGACACTGGTACCTGCTCAAGCTGGAAAACCAATGCCTTGAAGAACTGAGGTAGCATCCGGCTCCTCGCAAGCTTCGGGGCCCACGAACGGGGAGGGTGGAGGCTACTGGTAGAGGCGGAAGAATTCCTTGCTTGAGCCCACACATCACCCTCCCGGCCCACTCACCCAGTTCCTCGGAAGCATCTGATAAGCCCTTAGGTCCGACCGCTTAGAGGCCAGGAGGAACGGCAGCCGGTTCACATGTTTGCATTCTGTCTCCTGAGGAAGCCAGGTGCCGGGACCAGAAGTGGCCTAACGGAAAGGAAGGAAGGTGGAAAGGCCCTGACAGCAGCGGCTTCTTACCGGGGCCGTGTCTTAGAGTGAGTGCCCCCATGACCCATGCCACCCACTCTAATCCCTGGCAGGTGCCTTTTTGAGGTCCCCAAGGGCCCTCATAATTGGGTAGGTCTGGAGAGACACCACATACAGCACCCATTTTCCCTTGTGGGTCCCAGTTTCCTTTTGTGAACAATAAATGAGACCCTTCCTTGGGGGGACAGAGTTAGAAGAGGCCAGCAGCTTTAGGGCATGGTGGTACCCTGTTCCCTTCTCTCCTGCCCTGGCGGGAACCTGCTCAAAACCCGACTGCTCCCTCCCTCCTACAGGGGGCAGTGCCTTGCTCCCAGGCAGAGCCCACACCCCTGGCCAGAGCAGGTGGCCAAGCTCAGAACTCTGCCCCTCCTCCTGCCCTCTTGCCAGCTCCTGAGGGCACTGGTGGGACATCCTGGGATCCAGACCCCGAGCCACAGGAACCACATCTAATTCCCACTCTAATTCTCGCTGTGCTAAGGACAGGTGTCCAAATGGAGGCCCTGGCCCAGAGCGACTGGTAAGTGCAAGACCACGGTCAGAAACCAGGGGCAGCTTAGCATCCCCACCCCATGAGCGCCCCGTCTAGGACAGCTGCCTTCAGAGAGCCAGGGGCTACCAGGGCATACTGACTAGTTTCCGGGGACACTGGCTAAGGGTGGACCAGTAAATCCTCTCTGGGGGGGTTTCTGGATTTCGGGGAGCTTTCGAAAAAACCCCATGCTTTTTCTTCTCACATGAGTTAAGTTCTTGTACAAAACTCTTGAAACTCATCAGTTCCCTGGGCTTTTTTTTTTCTGAGAAAAAGAGAGAAAGAGATGTTATCAAGGAAAATCAAGAGACCCATTTCTCAACATCCCCCAGCTGTTCTGGTGGCTAGGACAAGGAGGTCTCCTCGCAACCCTGCCTAAGCAACATCTCCTGGCAGGAGACAGGCCCCACTGGCAGGGCGGTGTGGTGCGGTGCCATACCCCCCACCTTTGGTCTCTCCCTGAGCCCAGCTTCCTGTTTTAAAGTCACATGATGAAAAGCTAGGGTGCTGGCAGAGTGGAGAGGACTCTTAGGGGGGCGAAACTATTCTGTGCGATACTGCAGCAGGCCACACTCACACATTTGTCAACATCCTTATAAACTACAGTCCTGGGGTGTCAGCGTTGTTGTGAGGCCCATGGACAGAAACAAATGCACCCCTCTGGTGGGGATATGGACAGTGGGGGTGGCTGTGTAGGGGGTAAGCAAGAGTAATAGAAACTCTGTATTCACTTCTCAGTTTTACTGTGAACCTAAAATCACTCTAAATAGTCATTACAACACAATGGCTGGTTGATCAGAGTAGGTGCTGACTGTGGAGAGTCCCCGAGGCTCCCCCAAACCCTCATCTGCTCAGTGGCTGGGCTCTGGGGAGGCGACTGGATTGCAGGGTGCAATTCTCATCAGCGGATGAGTTTACAGCCGCGTGTGATGCGGAAGGCGGGGCCTGGTGGAGAGGTGGTCCCTGGGGGTGCGGCCTGGAAGGGTCTGCCTCCCTTGCTCTCTTTCTGCTTCCGCCACGTGCGCGAGCTGTTTCTCCTCTGCCACGCCAGGGCGTTACAGCTGGAAACCTCCACAGACTCCGAAGAAACCCCTCCTCAGTAAAGTTGTCAGTTTCAAATATTTTGTCTCCGCAACAAGGAAATTAAGACGGTGTCTCCTACCAAGTGGGCCCCACGTATTTTTCTGTACTAGTCCCCTTCCCCTGACACCTCCGTCACACTTGTCACCTGCTAACACTCCAGAGTTATGCTTTGCACTCGTTGGTGGCTGTTTCTCTTTTGGGAGAATGTGAGTTCCACAGGCCTGGCCCTCTCTTCCCCCGGACTATTAAACCCCAGGAGTGGGGACAAGTGAAAGCCCAGGTCATTAGGTAAATTCTTATTCCAACTATGAGCAAGAAGAAAGCAAAGTGCACCAAGCTATAAAATCACACGGCAGGAACTGGACGGAGCAGGAAAGGTGGCCAGTGAGCTAAAACGCAACCGGTTTCCCCTCCCGCCCTCCCGTTCTCCGCCTCATTGAGCAGAGCGCTGCCATGAAGCCAGCTGCCCTGGCTGGGTCTGTGAAGCCTGCGAGGTGCTCCCCAGACAGCGGGACACCCACACCTGTGTTCTCAAGGTCCCAAAGGCCCCTCGGCCAGTGTCCCCCAGCCCTGGCATCGTGGTCCCCCCCACACCCCTAGTGCAGTTCGTGCTGGCCCAGAGAGCTGGCCAAGGGACTGGACACAGGCACGTGGGCTCTGCCTCTGACGTGCTGTGCCAGCCTCAGTTTCCTCTTCTGATCCAGGCACCATATCCACCCTGCCAGAGGGGTGGCACACAGAATGGTGTAACTGGGGTTGGTCAGTCTCGCCTGTCATCCTGCTGGGGTCCCCCAAGCCCCCCACCGCCAAGTGCACACCTGCTCCGCATAATGTCCATACGGCAGGGGCTTGCTTCGGTCACCAGAGAAAATGTCATAGGGCCCACGGTTGCCCGTGCAGTGCGCCAGGAGCTCCTCAAGGCTGCTCTTGATGGGGTAGGTGTTGGGCCCCAGACCGCTCCCCTACAGCACAGCAGAGGGGCCATGCTGAGGCGGGCCCACCGCCCTCCTGGGGCCTCAGTTTCCCCCTCGCAGTCCCAGTCCAGGATGGCGTGGGAGGACCTGGCCCGGCAAGGGGTACCTCATAGGGCCGGGGGGTGGCTTGTTGGGTGTCTCACACAGGAGGCGCTCGGAATGGGACCGGCTCCAGGTGCTCTCCTCCAGCCGTGTGTACGGGTTGCCCCTCCCCCTGTAGTTCCCAGGGCCTGGATAGTAGTTCTGTGATCAGGAGACGGAGACACAAAGGCCGTCAGCCCACGTCTTTGTGCTGGTTCATCTGAGGAAGCCCTGAGACGGGGGCAGGATTTTCAGGCCGTCCACAACGCACAACACTGGCCCCTGGGTGCCTCTGCCGCCATGCACACCCTCAGCCTCACCCTCCAACTCCGCCTCTTCCCCCGGCCCACTGCTTGCTTCCTACGCCCTGCACTGCTGTCACAGCTGGGCCAGGCCTCCCACCTGGCTGCCCACTCTGCTGTAGAAAAGCCCCCCAAGCCCTGCAGAGCCAGCTCAGACACCACCGTGCTGGGAATGAAGCTTCCCTCCCAGGCGCCTCTTCCTCCCTTCACCCCTGCAGCCCCAAGAGCAGCCTTCCCACTGGGCCCTGGGGCTTCCTAACTGGATGAGTTCAGCACCAACACATCAGCCAGGAGGAAAGAAGTGAGCAAGCGGTGACAGTGCCCTGGAGAGCAGCGGGGGAGGGGAAGCACTGGGGCCCAGACGCCAGGACAACAGAAGGGTCTTTGCAGCTGGAGTGAGGCCGTCACTCAGCAGTGTCTCAGGTGCGCCGACCGGCCACGTGGGGTCACTGCCGTTCCACAGATGGCTCACTCCGCCCACCACAGCCTGGTCCCCAGTCAGCGGAACCCAAGGCAGACAGAGGAAGCCAGGCCACTGGGGCATCAGGTTTGCCTTTCCCTCTTGCCTCCTGCAGGGCTCCATGTGTCCTGGTGGCTTCTAGAGAGACCCAAGATAGGAAGCTGGGCTTCTAAATTGTGTACTGAGTGTGTCATGGTCCTGGTGGACATGGGTCTGGCTATATAGCTCAGTTTGGCCTTCAACTCACTAGGTAGCCCTCGCTGGCCTCAAGGTAGAAGCCATCCTGCCTCAGCCTCCCAAGAGCTGGCATTACATAGGTGTGCACCCCCATGTCCAGTATACCATTCATAACTGACACACAGGTTTCAGGGAGGCAGACAGCGTGTCTACACTCCCAGGTCCAGAGAGGAGCAAAGGCTTCCAGCTGCAAAAGCCAAGTTCCTTCTGAGCCTGTGGAATCTGGCAGACCCCAGACCGGGTGGAAAGAGAGCTCCCCAGGCTCTGGGGTGGGCCCTGCCCCAGGCATCCGTGGACAATACCGCACTCATCAGTGCGGGGCTCACTGTTGACACAATCCCATTTCTGCCTTAAGACTTTCAAATTCAGGCCAGACATGGTGACTCACACCTGTAATTCTAGCACTAAGAGGCTGAGGCAGGAATATTGCCACAAGCTCAAGGCCATCCTTGCCTAAAAGGCTAGTTCAAGGCCAGGTTGAAGTACTTAGTGAGACCCTGACTCAGAAAAAAAACACTTACAAGTTTACAGGTTTAACATCAAACTTGGACTCACAAGAAGCCCACAGTTTTAACTAGAATGTGGCTGTGGAGTGTTTCTAGGACCCAGAGAGAATGATTGATTGAGGGAGAGAATGAAGTATCTGTCACTTGCAAGTTTTTTTTTTTTAAACTAGACCTTGAAGACTGAAACAAATCTCCAAATATGTGTATGGGGGCAGTGGAGAGGCCCCCCCAGGCAGAAGCAGCAAAGACAGATGCCCCAACTAGGGCTGGGGACACAGGAGGGAGATAGTGTCTGACTTATCCCACCAACTTCCTGCCATCAAGAGGGCCAAGCCCTGGCGTCCGACCCTGTCGTCCACAGTAAAGAACAAAACCCAAGAACTAAGCAAGCTGAGCCTCTCACCTAGCAGCTCGTGACCTCAATCTGGAGGTTATCAACCCCTGACCTCCAGCTGTGTCCTCTGTAAACTGGACGCCACATCAGTGACTTCTTTATAGGGTTGTGGTAAGGACGAACCAACACATGGTATGTGCCATGCTGAGTGCCAGCTGGGAAGGTAATAAATTTCTACAGGTGCTTCTCCCCGACAGAAGTGTCAGCCTCTGCACCCCGAGATATACCTGTCTCCTGAGCCCAGAGATGAGCAAGCTCGGCCCTCATAGAGGGCTTCGTAGAGGTAAGATGGAGAGGCGGGATGGTTCTGGGGGCGACTGCGGCCTCCTGCCTGCTGGTCTCCTTCGCCCAGTGTCATCTCCAGCCTTGGCCTTGCTGGTCCCAATCTTCAGCCGCAACACATAGCACGAGTCACCTGCCATTCAGGGCCTGCACAGTTTGCTCACGCGGCACCAGTGGCCAGAGGCCTTCCACAGTGCACTCTGCAGAGCGCCCCGGGCACTCGCTGTCCCTTCCTGGTGTCACTCCTCCCCTAAGCCCTGACTGCATACGCATTACCTTCTCTGCCTCCACCTCTAAGATGTCCACTCTGAGAGACCTGAGCCCTCATCTTCTCTTGCTGGCTCCCTAAGGCCTAGATAGTCCCAGGCCTGGGAGCAGATGGCACATACACAGGGCCTGCTGGGCCACCTACCCCGATGAGTCCTGAGAAGCGGGGCTCCCCAGAGCTGAGCAGCCCCCGTTTGCTGCTCGTCTTCTGCTGCTGCTCTTCCAGGAAGTCTTTGAGGAGGTAGGAGCCAGGCCCTATCCTCTGCGCCTGTCCCAGGAGAAGGAGCAGGAGAGCAAACTGCACTCCCAAGAATGTGCATGCAGGAGGGAGCCAGGGATGGGGCAGCTTTCCTTCAGGGAAGACACGTCACTGTGACCTGGGAGGACCTTGAGGGCCACATACGGCCAAAGCCTCACCTGCAGCTGCCTCTCTTTCAAGAGGGCCTTGAACTGGAAGTGGGGGAGTTGGGTGAGCCGAGCAGCTTCCTGTGCCCAGGTCCAGCCTGTGCCCATCTCCTTCTTCAGCTGCTTCTGGCTGAGGGAGGTCTCCTTGCAGTTGTAGGTCCCAGCACCTATGTGGGTCTGAGTCGGAGCACCGTGAGAGGTGGGCCAGCCAACCCCAGGCCCAGGGCTCCCCAAACTACCCTTGGCCTAGGGTTAGGGGGCAGGCAGTCCCCCAGCACCGGGATGCAACCATGACCTCCTCACGGGCCCTGTCACACCTGAGGGAGGGACAGTGACTCATTCAGAGCCAAGGGCAGGATGACCCCTTGGGGGAAGGCCAGAAGGCTTGGAACCCACCCCCTCCACCGAATGACTTCCGGAGTATGGGGCCTCCATGAAGGTGCTGAATATCCTCTTGTTGGGATAAACAGCAGAGACATCTAAGAGGAGAGAGCCCATTGGGAGCTCGATGACTGACTCTTGGCCGGGGCTGGGGCCCCCTGGGGTAGGAGAGTGGGTGTCCTGAGAGGTAACTTTGGCCCACCAAGGATAGAAAGCCGGGCTGCAAGGGCTTTGACCGGTGTGGCCCTGCCCCGTCCACTGGCCCTGCCTGCAGCTTGATTCTTCTCCAAAGCCCTTATTACTCAACATATACTATTATATATATGCAGTAACTATATATATTTGGTTATTATCTATCGTTTCTCTCCCAGAAGAATGTAAATGTTTTAACAGCAAAACTCTATACTCGGGAATTTACCTTCTTATGGGAGGGAATCCAAATACATATATGGATCTAGGGTTACAGCAACATCTAAACCTGGCACACAGTAGGTGACCTGGAAATGGCTTTCCAGAATTTACTAAAGGACGTGGAAACTGGGCACAGCCCCACCTGCTTGTAGCCCAGCACTGTGAGGGTAGAGTATTGAGACCAGCCTGGGCAATTTAGTCATTTAGCAAGACTCAGTCTCAGAATTTAATAAATACATAAGTGGCTAGGAACACAGCTCGGTGTGAAGGCCTTGGGTTCACTGAAAAAGTAAAAAAGAATTCAGGACCAGGGGAGGGTGTGAGTTGGAGGGGGCCCTACCTCCTTCTGGCTCCGGAGAGGGGGTGGGGTTGGGGAGACAGGGCCAGAGCTCCGGTGCAGGGAGTCCCACCTGTGGCTCTGCGCCCCAAAGGGCACCCCTTGGAACCACTTGGTAGTCGACATGGTGTTTGCACTGTCTGAGCTTCGAGGTCCCGGGAGCCAAGGTGGCGCTCCGGCAGCAGGCCACCTCACCCTGGGTCCCCACTCTGATGGCTGCCACCCCCACTGCACCCCCATCCACTGCCACAGCAACCCGGGCCTTGCGACCCACGGACGCCACCCCACCCCTTTTTCATTGTTCTGTTTTCCACATCTTGGGCCCGGACCCTTCATGACTCCTGCAGAGGGCTCCTGCTGGTGTTCACACGGAGCCTTTGGCCGGCCAGGGTCTGTCTCTGATTGTAGCCTGGGCCTCAGAGATTCCAGGCTTTGGGAAGGGAAGCACCTGGAGGCTCACCTGGGACTGGCAGGGAACTGAGGCCCAGCAAAGGGCAGCCTGGGGAAGAGGCTGCCCAGGCTGCTGCTCCAGGAAGGAAGGGAGGACGTGCAGGGCAAGGTGGAGAGCTGGCCAAGGGTCACAGGGTACAGACGCTGTGCCTGGGACAGACAGGCTGCCCTGGAGTCTCATGGGGAAGCCGTGGCCACGTAGCTGGTTAGGCCCAAGAGAGGGGGTGCACAGGTCCCAAAGGGCTTCCTGGAGAATTCTAAACTTGACCCTGAAGCATGAGGACTTCCGGGTGCATCCTCCCAACAGCAGGTCACTGTCGGCGTCAGTGTCATACAGCAGGTGCTTTACTCCTTCCCTGGGAAGGTGTGAAATTGTCTAATACCTGCTCAGATCATCTCTGCCCTGCTGTGGGATTGATTAGCCAAGGCAAGGTAGAGAATGAATGACACCGCTCTCCCGGGAGACAAGATTGATTGGAGAGTGCAGGCAGGTGAACCAAGCCTCCCACCCCATGCCCTGTGACACCACCCAGCAGGCTGAGCACTGGGTATTTGGCTCTGAGCCTGGTAGGCACACAGGCAGAGGCCTACCTTGCACCACGGCACCATGGGCAGAACTGACAGCTTCAGGAACATTCCCAGAAGGCACCTGGGTCACATTTTATACCTCCAGTCTCCCCATACTAGGACGGGTCTAGCCACTGCCCAGACAGCCTGCTCACCTGTCGGAGGCCACTAATCATGGACTCCACAGACCACTCTGCAGTGAAAGGGCCTGACTCGGCCTCCTTTCTCATAGCACGAAGGCATCCTGGCCCTGGGAAAAGGACTCTTAGACTCCTGTCCTCTTCACTCCTCATTCCTACCACACAGTCAGTGCAGTGGATGTTGGCTGAGTGACAAGTGAAGAAAAATGCGAGGCCCCTTTCCAGTAGCCCATAAACCTCCCGAGATGTGGGTTTGAATCCTGACCTGCTGCTTCTCCTCTGGTGGTTTTGGGTGGAAGGGGCCTGGGACTGGCACTTCCTGGAGGTGCTGTCTCACGGTGCCAGGGGCGTGTTGGGCGCTGTACTAGGTGTTCAGAGGCCCTTCTGTCAGCCCCTGTCAGCCCCACTGTCGGTATGGCCCACAAGAGCCAGAGGCTGCTCTCTGCTTCTCTCACGAAAACCAGTCCCTAGGCTTCATGCAGAATCCAGCAGGAGACCCAAGCCAAGGTTCACGGGCCAGGAGTCCTGGTGCCACACAGGCTGGGACAGGCCAGGGTGAGTCAGTGCCGCAGCAGGGCAGCCCTGCCTTTCCCAGCACAGCAACTTCCTTGATTCGTTGCTAACTGACTCTCTCACAGGCACTGCAGCAGGCCGCCCCTCCCCCTGCACAGGAAAGGAAACTGGGGCCCAGGTACAAGAGATACATGACTCTGATCATCTGAGGGGCACACAGTGGATATGGACCCCCATGGCATCTGAGAGCTTCTGGCTTTGAGGCTTAACTCACCCAGGAGCAGGAGCCATGGGTGATGGAGTCCACCAAACTTCTCAGCTGGACTGGGGCTGGCAGGGGCACTGCCTTTGATCCCCCTCTCCTGCCACCTCTTCCCCTCGTGAAGTTCCAAACACACAGGCTGGTGCTCGCTTCGGCAGCACATATACCAAACACACAGGCTGCTCTGTCTAAGGACACACAGTGTGTTAGGGACTTGGACCTCTCCAAACCTTTCGTGCTGTGGAAACACCTGCACCTCTCCCCTCCCCCCACTCCTCATCCTCTCAGCCACAGAAAAAGTCCCGCCCACCCACTCGGAGAGTTATTAAAAACAGAACATGACACATTAGCAAAGATGTAGAGCAATTGGAACCCTTGCTTATTGCCAGTGAGAAAGAAAAATTGTGGATCTTCTAGGAAAAACATGATGGCAGCTTCTCTAAGAATTAAACACAGCATTATCAAGAGATATACAAATCCCACTTCTGGGCTGGGGATTTAGTTCAGTGATGTCATGCCTGCCTCTCACGTACAAGGTCCTAAGTTTGATCCCTGGTACCAGGAAAAAAACAAAGGATGAAATCTCATTTCTAGGAAGCAAATCCATATGTTGCATCTGTAATACATACAGAATTTGCTATACATAACAACACGGTTAATAAGAACCACAAGATAAAGGAACATGTAGACTACTAGATGAATGTGCACCAATAACAGTTACACCAAGAGATAAGTGGATGAATAAACTGTGCTATACACAGGCAATGGAATATCACTTAGCCTTCAAAAAGGAAATCGTGACGCCTGCTACCACATGAATAAACCAGAAGACATTAGGCTAACAGAAGTCAGATGTGAACAGATACTGTACAACAGCACTCACATGAAGTGCTAGAGACAGAAAGCAAAATGCCGGTTAGCAGGTTCCAGGGGGAGGGAGAAGTGAGGAGTTATTGCTTACTGGATGGGGAGCTCCGATTTGGAAAGATCAAAAAGTTCCAGAAGGGCTAGGGATTTAGCTCAAGTGGGTACCACACCAATGTTGGATGTGCAAAGGCCCGAGTTTGATCCCCAGTACCACCAAAAAAAAAAGTTCCAGAGTTGGCAGATGGGGCTGGCAGCAGAACAATGCGAATGTACTTATTGTCACTGAGTGGAGCACCTACAAATTGTTAAAATGGTAACTTTTATACAAAGTATACATTGCAGCCATTTTTAAAATAAAAGCAGACCTGCTGAGCTTGATGGTACATGCATGTAATCCCAGCACTGGTGAGGCCGAAGATTGCAAGGAGTTCAAGGCCATAACGAGATCCTATCTCAAAAAAGAAAAGCAGATTGATAAAAAAAAAAGCCAGACTTTCTGGGACTCCATCACCAATACTTCCAAGCAGATGAGAGAACGAGTTTTATTTCATGATGCTGAGCAACATAATTTATTTTTAAGTTAAAAACTACTGCCCATATTCAATTTTACATCTAAAAATGAACAGGTAAAAAAGCCACCAAATGTTGTTTTGGTTTTCCTTTTATTGCTGAAGTCAAATATCTTCCCCATGTCCACTACCTGGCTATAAATGCAGGTCTTCTTTTGAAGATGAGACAGCAGACGGAAGAGCCTAGCTTCCTCCCCCACCCCAGAAGGGGGAGAGACCAAAGTCCTGAGCCAAAGCAGAACCAGGCTATAGAGAGTCCCTAGTGGCAGGGAGCAGCCCAGCCTGCAGGCTTGAGGTCAGGGTTGTAGTCCTGGCCAGAAGACAGGTCAGAAAAAGAAAACTGGACCCCAGGTTGCGTGCGGGACACGATGGGCACCAGGGTGAGGGTGAGGGTGAGGGTGAGGGTGGGGCCCACCCTTATCTAGAAAGGCAACTCAAGATTCGATTATGGAGGCTCCCTGCCCCGGGGGAGGCCTGTCATCAGAAAGGACAGTCGCTGACAAGGGAAGAGGGAAGCAGGTCAGAGGCGAGGCAGTGGGCCAGACTTAGCAGCAAACTGGGGCTTTAGCCTTCCCCGGGCACACACCATTTCTGTGACCTGGACCAGTTCTTTGCTCCTCTGAGCCTGAGCAAAGGCAAAATCCATCTTTTGCCTTGCGCCGGGGCCTAGGTGCCAGCAGCCCACAATGCACCTGTTTCAGCCACACCTGTTTGTGCAATGCCAGGTTGAACATTCGCTGAGCAGCGAAAGCGGAAACACCTCCGGGCGTTCCTGACCGAAGCTCAGACCCACCCATTGGCAGCGGAGGCTCCCGGATTGCAGAAGTCAGTCGGCTGCGACCCGGGCCTCTGCGAGGGGCCCATCAGGGGCGCCCCCTCCACCGCGGTCTGCCGCCCCGGGGCAGGGCCAGGCCGGCACCCATGGCTGAGCCCGAGGCCGCGGCAGACGACCTGGACGCCCTCATCGACGACATGGACTACCTCCCGGGCCACTTCCACCTGGAGATGCAGCTCAACTTCGAGCCACGTTCGCCCGCCCCGCTGCGCGCCCGGGACCTGCGGCTGCAGCGCGAGGGTGCCCGGCGGGAGCTGGAGCTGGCGGCCGCCCCGCAGCGGCCCGGGGTGAGGCACCTCCTGGGCGTCTTCGCCTTCTACCTGGAGGAGCTGGACGAGGCCCGCGAGAGCTTTCTTGAGGTGGCCCGCGAGGACCCGGGCAACCTCAACGCCTGGGCCAACCTGACACACGTGTACGGGCGGCTGGGACAGGAGCAAGAGGAGGAGGCGAGCGCGGCGCGGCTGGCGAGCCTCATGGGCCTGGGCGCCGCCCCCGGGGCCAGCGCGGTCGCCCCGCTCCGCGCCGCGCGCTGCCTGGCCGAGCAGGGCTACGCGCACGGCTTCGACGTGGGCTGCGCCAGCCTGGAGGAGCAGGCCCGCGTGCTGGTGGCCGGCATCGCCCTCTACGACAAGGCGCTGGGCTACGGGCAGCAGGTGGGTGACGTCCCCGCCCCACTCCTCACCGCCTTCCCCCGCTGGAAAGGCTACCAGGCCCCTCCAGGCTGCACCGGCCCTCTGGCCTGTGGAGTTCCCTGCCAGGGCGCACCCCTTTCGGTCCCAGCAAGCTGTAGCCTTGCTCTTCTCTGCACTCCGCGGGGCTGCCAGCCTAGGTCTGTCTGAACAATGGCACAGCCCATCCTGACCAGTCGGTTGCGCATCCTTGTCCCTCCCAACAAGTAAGCAACTGTCCCTGGGCCCCTGCACCTCCACCTGCTAAAAGTGCCCCGAGCAGCACTGAAAACTCAGGCAGCCCCCGCAGTGATTCAGACCCACCTCCCGTACCTTTAAGATCTGCCCGCCACTTCCGGCCTCCACAATGTCCTGCCAGCTCCTCTGGCTTCCTGTCCTGCAGCATCCTGACCCTGCTACCACCCTCAGCACTGCTGCCAGTATAGTGGCGCTGCAGTATCCCTCAGCCCACTCCCTCTGGCATGGGAATCCCGGCCCCTGGGTGGGCACTCGAGCCTCCACCACCAGCTCTCTGCCTGGCCTTGGCATGTTCCCCTGGGAGCCAGGCTGTTGCCAACGATGTCTCCGTCCTGTGGGCCAGGTCTCCCCGCAGCCCACCTTGCCTGTCCTCTTAGCCTCTGCCTGCGGGACCTCTGGCTCCAACTTGCCAGAAGGTCCTTTTCGGTCTGGGGCTTGTCTCAGACACCCCAGCCCCAGGGCCCCTCCGCAGCTTCCCAGGAGGGTCGGAGCCTTGGCTGGCTGCCTGGCTGTGTCATCTTCCGCTCCAGCCCTGAGGCATTGACCGTGGGGACCACACCCCTGCACACTACCACAGGAAACCAACAACTGGACCGCACAGAAGTGTGCCTTGAACGGCTGTGTGTGCGGCACAGGACCCAACACAGAATAGACGAGTTGGGTTTACTAGTTATCTCCTGGGCCAGAACAAAATCCATGGGCTCGTGGCAGCTTAGGCAATCAGCATTTTGGTGGTTGAGTAGTCAGGAACCCAGGCGTGCTCAGCTCAGTGCCACTGGCTTGTGGTCCCCTCTGAAGGCCTGCGACTGGGGCACTGTATACTTCCCTGCCAGCCCTCCTGGCTGTATGCAAGTCATTCCTCACCACTCACAGGGGTACCATGACCTTTCCAGGAAGACAGTGCAGGTAGAATTGACCCAACAGCAGCAATGTTTTACAGTGTTGTAGATCAGTGATATTTAAATAACAACAAGGCTTCACACATGGAAGCCAGACTCTGGCTTGAGAAGCCACTTACTTTGCGAGTGGTTGAGTGAATGGTGCCAGTCACAAGCTGGGGGGCACTGGCTTGAAGGTGGACAGGAGTGCAGGGCAGAAGGCGGATGAGGAGACCTCAGGCAGACGGGAGCCTCTCCCCGGTGCTCTCACCTCTAGTCAGGACTTGGAGTTGCCAGGTATCTGTTGATCTCTTATGATATGGGGACCATACTGGCACATGTGACCAAGGCTTTCGGTCAGTAAAGTGGGAATCCCCCTGTCTGCTAACATTATAATTGTCTGTGAAGCTCCCAGAAGAGCAGGCACAGGGACAGCCAGGGTGCAGCTGACTGCATCCTCGCGGCTATGAAACCTTCTCTCCCCTGGCTGGACATAGGAATCACCTTACTACAGTCAACTGTCATGCTCAGTCCAGTGCAGCTGTGCCCATAGGTCACATCGGTGGAGCGGGGCCAGGAATCAGAGACCACGAGCCCAGGGGCACTGTCTTTTTTTTTTTTTTTTTCCTGAGACAGGGTCTTGCTTTGTAGTTCAGGCTGGCCCTGAGTCACTATGTAGCCCCGGCAAGCCTCGAACTCACAGCAATCCTCCTGCCTCTGCCTCCTGAGTACTGGGATCACAGGCATGAGCTGCCATACCCGGCATTGTGGTATGTGGTACCTGGGCTCGAACTCAGGTCCTTGAGCTTGCCAGGCAGACTATGGAAGCACTGAGCTAAATCCCCAATGCACGGGGGCGGGGGTCTAAGTCTTGTCTCAGCTGCAGCACCGCCCACAGTGGAGGCCTGGCTTTGCCCTTGGGTTCTCCCAACTGAGAAACAGGCACAGGAAGGAGCCGGGTTGGCCTGCAAGAGCTTTTCCTACCCTCCCTGGGCACCCAGTGTGGGTGGCTTCCTGGGGAGGTGAGCAAGGAGGCAGAGGGCAGCAGGGCCACAGCAGGACAGTCCAGCGGGTGCCACCCAGAGTGCCCAGGCAGAGGCTGACTGTGGAGGTTGTGAGCACCAGGCTCTGAACTGCACCTTGGGCTCCACCAGCTGCTGCCCAGAGCAGCTGTAGCTAGGAAGGGCTTGAGGATGCAGATGCCCTCCTGTTCACCGTGGAAGGAGGAGATCAGATCTTGCTTGTAAAGTACCTGGCCCCGAGCGGCACTGATGAGGGTTTCAGCAGGAATAATCAGGAAGCTTGAGTCTGAGCCCCGCTGGTATTTGTTCCCTCTGGTCTCTGTCTGCTTCAGTACCGTAGTGATCTCTGCCTCTGGGTTACATGAAAGAGCCTGTACACTGGATGCTCTCAAGGTGCCTGAGAAGCATTTGCTGGTGGTCTTTACATTTACTGAGCACCAACTGTGTGCTACACTGCCTTTAAGAAGTTCCTGCCAGGAAGAAACAAACGTGCTTGCATGCATGAGCGTGTTCCTTCGTTAGCTTGTCTCTCCCTGGGCACAGGTTCAGAGGGGTGGATCAGCGCTGTATCCAGGCTGGCGGAGGCCATGGGCCTTCCTCATGGGCATTGGGTTCCTGAGCCACATGGGGCCCAGAGACTGACAACGGAAGGCTCTCTGAGGCCATGGGGACTAGATGTTGGCCTCAGCACTGATCTGGGAGGGCCCATTGAATACAGCACCAGTGGTGTGTCTGGATGGTGACACAGGAGACTCGTGAGAGGTGGGAGGAGCCTGGTGGGACAGGGGCAGGTGCTCCTGCTGGGGGCATGGTGTGTGCAAAGGCCCTGGGCCAGGAGCCTGTGGTGCATGAGGGATTCTGGGGCGACTGCTTTGCAGCAGAGGGGGATGGCAGCCAAAGCGGATGAGGAAGGGCACATGGTGACCCTAAAGAGCTGCTGACAGTATCTGAAATCGCTTCTGCTTCCTTCTTTGGGCATATTTCCCTTCTCTCCCTCAGCCACGACTTCGCAGCAATTCTAATCTACCTTAGTCCCCAAACATACTGTGCAGTTCACCCCTCCCTGGTTAGCGCTGTGCCCTCTGCCAGCCGGTGCCACCCAGCTCTGGCATGCCAACTCCTCCCAAAGCTTCCTGGCAGAGTTGCACACGGCAGCGGGTGACTCCCTTCGCCAGACCTTCCGGACTGGACCTTATACGGAGTTCACACAAGCTGGTCCCAGTTTACACTCCAGACCTGAGACACACAGGCTCTGTTCCCGGGGGACAGAGCTGGTCAGGAAGCGGCCACTGTGCTCTGCTTGACTTGACTGGCTCTTCTAGAGTGCTAGAGAGGCAAGGGGAGGGCCCTTCACAGACCTAAGGGTTCCTGCAGAGGAGGGGGTCGTGGTCGGTGTCAGGAGTGAGGGCAGGAAGGAGGGAGGCACCAGCGCTGGCGACCTGCTGGCGACCCCTGGGGCCCGGAAGCCGCAGGCGGGGGAGGGGGATTGAAGAGCTGCATCCGTGCTGAGCCACATTAGAGGAGGACATTGTAAAGTCGGGGATTCCGGCTGGAGCCCGAAACAGGCAGCCTGAAACAGGTCGAGACTGGCCTCTTCTGTGTGCTCTTCGTTCCCTCTTCCAATTCTCCTTAAATGACAAAAACACGAAGGTCAGACCACGTCCGCTGCCACCTCCTGCGCACGGGCACGCACACGTACACGTGCAGTAAAGCCGCACAGGCGGTGCAGGGGCAAACTCTGGGTAGGTGAAGAGCACAGGTTTTGCAGCCGACAGACCTCGCTCACCAGCGACTACAGAGGTTACTTCTCAGGTCCCCTCTGCAAAGCGAACCCGAAGGAGGAGCTCCGTGGAGACAGGCAGGGTGCGCAGCGCGCACTGTCCTCCCAGCCACCGCCCAAGCCTGCGCCTTGCTGTTGCTCTGTCCGGGCTGTCACCAGCCCCTGGTGAGCTTTGTCCCCCGGGGTGGAGTCCCCCGCCTGGGCCTTGCTCTGTCGCCCAGGAAGTGTGTTTTACCTATTGTGTGTTTCACCTACATTTAATATAGTTGAACAAGTCAATTTTATCTTTAAAATTTCTATTTTAAAAAAAATAAGGTACATGGAACTTCTGTTTCTCTAAAGAAAATATCTCTATCCCAAGCCAACTCAGTAACTTGATTTTCCTCCTCTTTTTACCAAAATTTTGGAAGCTTGGCACACGCAAGGCCAGGCATGTGCAGGCACACTCCCCACTATGCCCTGTGATAACTTGGGGTGGCCCAGGAGAGGACAAGGGCCTCACACGGCGGGCACCAGTGCACCAGGCCCTGAGCAAAGACAGCACCTTCAACTGGTGTTCAGATCCCGCAGGCCCCTGCTGCGGGGGCTGGGGCTCCCCAGGGAGGGCACAGGACGCCTCCAGACAAACCCAGCCGCTGCTGGCCTTGGTGGCTGACTTGGACCCAGGCCTGGCAGGGTGGCCCCTGTCCACTGGAGACATGGGAAGGAGAAGGGGCCGTGGCAGTTGGTGAGCAGGAAGCCAGGCAAGGACAGCGGGCCTGCATCTGCTGGACAGACCTGAGGCCAGAAGGGAAATGGCTGCCAGGGGCTACGTGTCAAGTCCACGTGGGACTTCCGAGCGGGACCCAGTTCTTACCTCCAAGACCCGAGTGCACTACCCCCCACACCAACCCGGCCAGGCCCCGTTTGTACACATGGAGGTGGAGCCAGTGGCCTCTGGAGGTCCCCATGGGAGGGACACAGGGGAGCGAGAGCATCAGCACTCGTGCTATGTCCCCTATTGCGTCGCAGGCCAGGGCCAGGCGTGGTGTGCTGCCTGCCTGGCACAGATGGCATTCCAGTCGTGCTGGAAGGACGGGTCCTAGACCTCCCTGTGGTACCAGTGACTCCCGATTCTGCAGACTCAGCCTTCTCGGGTCAGTGGGTTGAGGTGGGGAGAGCAGAGAGAGAGAGATGAAGCTGCGTTCCGACCCTTCTGCCCCAGCTGTGGGGCTGGGCCTGTGGCTTTCTTCTTAGTCTCTTTCCTCCTCTGGGCAAGGAGGAGGAGGGCATGTACCTCCTGAGGTGCTGCGCTGTGTCAGGCACAGTGTGCACTAACCCTTGCGGAGCGCCCGCCCCATCACTCACCCCAGCCCCGGTGGAGGCGGGAGAGAGTCAGTCAGCAATCAGGAACCCAGTCTGGAATGTCGGGTGCAGCTACCCCATGCAAAGTTCAGACTGCAGGGCAAAGAAATATTTTCGCTGAGAACCGATAAGATGTCTCCACAGCCATTCAGCTGCACCCAGAGGTGGAAAACACTGGGATGTAGAAGGTCTGTTATTGAGATCCCCTGAGTAGCCAACCCCCCACAACCCTTCCTTTGGGGCTCCTGGCGGATCCTGAGCCTGCCCTACAAGGACTTAGCCTGCACTCATGATTTCTGCTAGGGCGCCAGCCTATGTCTCTTACCCAGCTGTAGGAGCACTGATCTTCAGGGTTCCCTGAGGACCCCAATTTTGAATCTTCTGGCTCATTAAAAAATGAGGCACCTGCTACCCCACTCTCCTTCAGTCAGTGCATGGCTCGTGAACTTCGTTGGGCAGTTCAGGGCCTGTCAGCACACAGCCTGCTGGGCCCCACCCTCAGAGTGTGAGTCAACCCGTGGAGAACTTGCATATCTGACGGCCAGGGACTGAGCTCACTGATTCCGGTACTTGCCTTGCAAGCACAAGTCCCCAGGCGAGGCCCAGCCTAGGGTAGAGGCCCACACTTTGAGAACCACCAATGCAAGGTAGTTAGGTTCTGAAAACTTGGAACTAGACTACAGGGTTCACAGTCTGTTTCCGTCCACCTCTTCACTCTGGAAACCACCTGACCATGGGCCAGAGCCGCCTCCCCTGTGAAGGACCCTCATGGGGGTCCTTGAGGGTCTAACAGATCAACATCACTGTAAGTGAAATACCTGTATGTCGTAAATGCTCAATTAAATCTGCCATTATTGTGTGTTGTTGCTTGCATGTAATCCTAGGACTTGGGAAGCTGAGGTGGGAGGATTGCCATGTATTTGAGGCCTACCTGGGTAACATAGTGAGGTCAAGGGCAGCCTGAGTAATATAGTCAGTTCAAGGACAGTAAGCTGCATTGTAAGGTCTTGTCTCAAAAAAAAATTTTTTTTGCTATTATTAGATTAGCAACAAGAACATCACGCCCAGGTTTCAGTCCAGTGAGTTAGAAGACTTAACGGTGCCTCAGTTTCGACATCAGTATTAACGCTGCTCACTTTTCAGGCCCCAAAAGACCATATAACGGTGACGCTAAACACACACTAGCTCTTTGCACCTAGATGTTATGGGAAGAACAAAACTTAAGCCAAAGAGACCTGGCCTGAAACGTCAGGTCAAGCAGGCAAGTTTCTGCTTCTTTCTCCCTCAGTTTCCCCATCTGTGGAATGAGGATGGGAAGGGCAAGAGCCACAGAGAGCTGGAAGCTGCTCGACCCCCCTGGACCTCCCCTTTACACTCATCTGTAGCTAGGACCAGTGTTAGGGCCTCCTGGAGGTCCACGTGGCCTCTCCCAGGGCCCCCCATTCTCCAGCTGGTGGACCCCTCCAGTGTGAGGAGGTGCCAGGCAGCTGCCCAGAGCTGCAGCAGTGGTCCCAGGACGTGAGCTTCCATCCAGGCCTCTGGGCCCGGGCATGGTGGTGCCCAGGCGCTCCAGGCCGGCCCAGGTTTCACGGGAATCTCATTCTCTGGGGGAGGGAGGGGCAGCAGAGGCCTGTGTAATTTAAAGCTCCTGGCCTGTCAGGTTGCTCCTGGTAACAGTTTTGGCTGCTGCCTCAGTGAGGACCTGAAGGATTTTTAAAGAGACAGCCCGTTTTCAGGCCAGGGCACCCCAGAGCGAAAACTCCACCAGCTTCACGTCAGGCAGGGTCAGAAGAGCCAAACCCAGCACACAGGCCTGCGAGTCCATCTGCTCACCCCACCAATTCCACCTATGTGTGCTGCCCCCTGATGGCCCCACCAGGGCTCTCTGAGGGAACCCCAGGAGCATGTTTGGAAAGAGTAGCCTAGCTACTCTTTCCCCCAGTACCAAGGATTGAACCCAGGGCCTTCACACTGTTACACCCCCAGGAGCCTCCCTTCTTTGAGACAAGATCTCACCAAATTTCTGATACTCAGGCTGGTTCAAATTTTCCATCCTTGTTCCTCAGCTTCCCAGGTGCTGAGATTACAGGCACCACCACTTTTGCCTTTAAAAAAAAAAAAAAAATCAGTTTTAGTTGAGAGAAAGGAATTGCCCCGTCAAGTCAGCATGCTACCACCAGGTGGCAGTATTGCCTGCTCATGAACCTACTCAGTGACAAGTCAGGCTCAGGTGTTACTGGAAATTATAGACTGAACAGAGGTTGGGGGACCAGTGGGTCAAAGGTAAATCTTGATGGCAACTAGTGCAGGACTTTGGGTAAGACATCTGTCTGGTCTGTGTCCTGGATCACATTATGATGAAATAACTGCGTCCTGTAGACAAGGAACCTTGTGGAAGGACCACAGAGGTACAAGTTTAAATCCTAGCTTTCTTGTGTGGTTTGGGAACACAATTCAGTTTCTGTTGGGCTGAATACCAAACAAAGGGGTGGCTCTGAACCAGGAACCCTGAGGACAGTACCTGGTTCCAGCACTGAGTCCTGCGGGGAAAGAAAGGGACCAGGACCCCAGGGGGGCCTGCAGTCCTGCAGAGCTGGGGATGAGGTGAGACTCCATGGCCATGTTCACACACCTATCCTTCCAGAATGCCCGCTTATCCCCGGGCACCCTGTCTCCACTTACTCCACCTGGCAGCCTTGGAGAACTTCCGGATCAGGAACTTCCCTACAGCTCCTGTGTGTGTAGGCCACTTCTCTCCTGTCCTCATGACCCAGTGAGGGTCACAGCAGAGACTGGCTTTGGGCAGTTCAGCACTCAGCGGATCTGTCACACAGGCCCTTCCCTCCACTCCACCCAGGGTCTCCGGCCTCTTCTGCGCCCCCTTCACACACACTGCGGTCTATGCACCCAGGCTGTGGTCTCATGCCCCAGACCTCTGCTCCTACCAACCTTCTACCCAGAATGCCCTGGCCCCTAGCCCAGCCTCTGAATGCCGCTGCTCACTCAAGATCCACCAGGAACTCACACCTGTGGCTGCGGATGGCCACAGCTTACTGTGCGTCTGCTTCACTCGTGACCTTGAGCAGACTTTGCCTCCTACGACATTTTTTGGCAACCAATTGGGTGTAAGGAAGGACGCACAAGTTTTGGAGCCAAGCAGGATTCAACTCCTGCTCCTCTCCTCAAGCTGGGCGAGCCTGGGCAAGTCACTTGGACTCTCTGGGCTCTGCTTGTTGTTTGCTGTGAGGTCCAGGTGACGGGCGTCCAGCACGCCATCAGGTGTCGGGGGGGGGGGTGACGTCTGGGTCTGTTCCTGGCCAGCTGCAAGGGCCTCTCAAAGCCTCAGTTCCGAGCACCACCTAGGGCCATGCAAGGAGGGGTCCAGGAAACCTGGCTGAGCTGCTCATTGTAGGGGTGGGAGGAGGGGCATGCAGAAAGTCTCCAGAGATGGAGGGGCTAGCCCGAGGCAGAGCTGTCGATATGCACCAGGGATTTTATTGGTTTTCATTAAAATTCCCTCCTGAGGCAGGAGCAGCTACTCCCATAAATAACAGCATAAATATTTTATCTGGTGCCCTAGTCAGTCTAAATACTCAGCAAGGTTGGCAAGAATAATAATGGGTAAAGGGTTCAGGGGGCCCATGCTTTGCCAGAGCTGGACTCACTCCACGTGCACAGAGAGCCTGGCTTGGGAAGGGCAGAGAAGTGGCATTGGAGAGCGAGGGCAACCCTTGGGGCACACGGCCAGGTGGGGGGTGTAGCCTGTGTGCAGAAGGGAAGGAAGGTGCCTGCCTGCTCCGTGAGGACTTCCGGGGCTCCCAGCTCGTGTAAGATCCTCTGCAGTTGGAGAAGCTAAGCAACTCACCCAAAGATGCTCAGCCAGACGCCGGCAGAGCTGGGCCCGTAGCCAGGACGTTTGAGGCCAAAGCCTTCCTCCTGGCCCTGCTGCGCTCAGGGGCCAGGGAAAGCAGGGGCCACTCCTCAGCACGGCCACAGCAGCTCCGCAACAGCAACGTGGCACTCTCTGCTCCCCTAGGTCCCCTTGGAAGAGAAAAGGGGCTGGTACTTCACCATGGCGACACTGTTCATCAGGTCAGCTCAGGGGCGCCAGGGTGCAGGTGGTGGGGGTAGAGGTGTGGCCGGGCAGGCTGGGCCTGGCACCAGGCAGGGGACAGGGCAGAGGGGGGAGGGAAGGTCTGGCTGCAAGCTGGGCACAGGGAGGGCCGAGACCACAGCTCCCTCCTGACGCAGGCTGGATGGCATCTTTCTGGAGCTGGGTACTGAGGAGCAGAAGAGGCTGCCTGCCTTCAACCGCACGCTGGCACTTCTCCGCCATGTTCTCAAGTCCTCTGATGTCTGCCAGCAAGGTAGGGTCAGGCAGGGCTGGTGGGATGGCCTCTCTTCCTGTCCCTGTCCCTCCCACTAGCCTGGCTTCCTCTGGCGCTGTCCCCCTCGCTCCTTCCCCTCTCGCCCTCTGCCGTCCCTTAGCTGTTCTCCCAGGTGTCCGTGCAGCTTGCTCCGCTGGAGAGAAGTCCAGCCATTTCCCCAGGCCAGGCAGCCCGTCAGGGACTAGTGCTGTGCGGAGAGATGTGCCCTGAAATGGGGCCCGGGGAGAGCTCACAGAGAATGAGCCGCAGATGTGTTCCTTCTCTCCCACGCAAGCCCCCTGCCCCGTCGCTCCCTGTCCCCGGGTGGCCACAGCTTCATGCCACTGGCCCTCCCCTGTCTTCGTGGGGGCCAAAACTGAGTGGAGCTGCCCCGTCCATCCTTGGGCCCCTCCCCCCCCAGCTCTGGCCTGGTGCTACCTCGGGATGCTGCTGGAGAGGAAGAACACCTTCTCCACCACCCCCATGGGTGTGCACGACTGCGGGTACTCAGGGACCGACCCCCTGGACTGCTTTGGCAAGGTATGTGTCCCTGGCCCACCCCCACTCGTAAGACTGCGTGTCCTCCGTCCACCAGCAGCCCGCCTGGGAAAGACTCGATGCCAGGCCCCTCTCTTCATCCTCTCCTTGCTCAGAAGCACCTCTTGTGCCTCTTCCTCTTCGCCTGACGCTGACACCCTCCCCATGCTGAGCCTCCGGCACCCTGAGGCCTGTGTGCACACTGTCCCCACCCTCCCCACCCCAGTCCGAGTGGACAGCAGGGGCTATAGCTGGGGCCTCACTGCCAGCACTGGCAAAAGCCGTGTGACTCTGAGGCAAGGCACCTAGGCAGCCGTGGGCCCCAGTGTGGAGGAATCACGGCAGCCCTGCTAGAAGCCCCGTAAGCAGGGAGGGAGGACCCCTTCCCTCGGGGGGACCCCTTCCCTCACCTGCCCCAGGCAAAGCTGGGCTGTGAACTGGCAGGAGGGTCACAATGCTAGAAAGGTCTGCTGGCCAGGACTGTGAGCACGGTGAGGCGGGCTCTCAGGAGCTAAGTGCCAGGGGCTTGGCACATGAGTAAGCAGATTCATGGTATCCCCCCCCCCCATCCTTACCTAGGCCATCGAGATTGCCAAGGACCAACCTCCCATCCTCAACCGCCTGGCCAAAATCTTCCACTTCCTAGGAAAGCAGGACATGGCCATCGGAACCTGTAACATGGCCCTGGATGTCCTAGAGGATCCAGAGCTCAACTGGCAGGCGTACTGCACAAGGGCCAAGGTGGGCCTCCCTGTGGTGCTCCCCAGTCCAGAGGCCAGAGACTGGGCCCAGAACCTGACCCCAGAGCCCAAAGACCCTGGCACCCTCATGATGGGAGGGGACAGGGGACTCACAGGCAACCCCCCCCCCACCAAGACAGGGGTCTCTCCCTCACCATCCAGCTCAGAGCCACCCAGAGAATCTACATTAGCCCTGGTGTAGTCAGATTGACCAAAACTGAGATCTGGCCCCTACCTAATCCTGTGAGACCTATTGCAAGCCACCCGCCCCTCTGAACCTCAGGTTCCGCCTGAGCTGTGGAGGGAGGTGCTGGACAAAGCACTGTGCAGACCCAGCACTCTGACGGTGCGCTGAGCTCTGGCCTGACCCAGGCAGCTGCTCACACCAGCACTCTCGTGTTAGGGGACCTCAGCACAGTGCTGTTGCCCAAAATCAAAGCCTCTGTTTCTCTGTCTGCAGACTGAAGGTGATTATCCTGGCCCCTCCCCGAGCTGTTAGGAGGGACTCCAGATTGTGTGTGAAACTTGTATGTGACTGATGGCTGTTATTGGGTGCGTCTCTCACTGATGTGCTCCCCGCTGTATCAAGTTACACACTTAAGAGAACACTGCCCCCCCTCTTGCTCTGTCCATGGGCCCAGGTCTGCCTAGACCCCTACGAGAGCTCATCTGCTTGGGGCAGAGACCTAGGGCTCTTCTTTTACTGTCCTCCAAGATAATAAGTCCTACCTTCCCCTGTCTTCTCCATTGCCTTTTGCACCTAGTGGCAAATCTGCTCTTGTTCTTCATCTTAGTGACTTAATCATTTTGCCAGTGGGTACCAGGCAGGAAATTCCTTCACTATAGCTGATATGGTACCCGTTAGGATGAAGATATTAACCATAACTATAAAATCTTTATGTAACTCTGCATTTCACCAAAACCTCTCACTCATGTCTGCCATAAGAATCCTGACTGAGGCACAGGGAGGTAGTGAACTTCTGCAGGGTCATGCGTTCGGGGAGCAGGAGCCCTAGCCCTTCCCCCCACTGTGGCCCCACACTTACTCCTCAGATGGCCACCCAGGAGGAGTAGAGGAGGGCTGGCTGAAAATGGTGGCTTCTAACCTGGATGGACCTTAGTGCAAACGCTTATAATCCCAGTTGGGCAGGATGTGGGAGGATCACAAAATTGAGGCAGCAAGTTTGTCTCCAAAAAGAGACAGCCTGTGGGGACCATCTTCCTGAAAATGCCAGCATTCCCCTGCCAGTGCTTTCTGTTCTCTGCCAGTTGACTTATTCTTAATACCAGTCACCTCCTAACACACCATGGATCCATTTGTCATGTGTACTGTCTCTCTTCCCACTAAAGTACAAGTCCCACGAAGGTGAGGGTTTCCGTCGTGTTGCTCTCTGTCCGTTTGCTTCTGAGAAATAAGCTGGCGTGGCTCAGGGCAGGACGGAGGGGGAGGCCTTTCCTTGGAGTGCCTTCCCTGACCAGCCCTGTGTCCCAGATCCATACCACAGCCTACCTTCATGACCTGGAGCGCGCCAAGGCAGGGCTTGGAAGCATGCCAGACCGGAGCCTCCTGGCCTGTGCCAAGGCTGACCTGGAGCAGGTAGTCAGGGTGTGCCCAGGCCTCAGGACCTACCTGGACATCGGCCAGGTAAGCAGCCACTTGGCTGGTTGACAGAGGGCTCACCAAGGATTCGTGGACAGCTTGGTGGGCTGAGGTAGGGCACCGAGGGCTCTGACAGGAATAGGGGCACAGTACCCTCACCCCCCTAGGCTCTGGGGAGAGGGAAATGTGGCGATGTGTGGACTCAGTAGAAGAGGCCAGGTGCTCCAAGCACTTGGTAAGCATGCAGCTGTATTCTACCCAGAAGAGCCGCAGGGGTCCCGAGTATCTAATGTACATATGGAGACACTGAGGGAGAAGTAGACCCCCCTCAGGATATGGCTAGGAGCGGAGGCCCTGCACCTGGAATTCCAATACCGCCTCTTTCCAGGGGCCAGAAACAATGTGCGACCAATTCTGTCAGAGGAGGGAGGGGGGTGGCTGCACGAACACAGGCTTGGGGACTCATGACAGGGTGACGATTGGGAAGGAGCCTTATCCCGCACCACTCTCCCCTCCCCCAGGTCTACTACTACATGGGCGTGGATGCCATGCAGGAGCTGCTGGCGGTGGATGAGGCAGCGCTCAATCAGGCGCTGGTCTTCCTGGCCAAGGCCGCAGAGTCAGAGCTGGGTGCTGCGCTGCCCGAGCTGCAGCTGCTGCGAGGCAAGTGTCTGCGCATCAAGGGCGAGGACGCCAATGCAGCGGTCTGCTTCAAGCGTGCCGTGGAGCTGGATGACGCGGGCTCCAGCCGCCCGGAGGGCTTCGGCTGCCTGCTCGAGGCGCTGCTGGCACAGTGGAGCCAGGGACAGCTGAGCGACGGCGAGCTGGGCCACGAGGTGGACGCCTGGCTTCACCGTGCCCAGGGCAAGTACCCCGTGGCCAGCCTGCGCCAGGAGCTGCAGCGCGTGTGGCGCGGCCACACGGACGAGGTGTTGGGATTGGCCCGCGCCTTAGTGGCGCAGGGACGGCTGGCGCTGGTGCGGCTGCTTTTCGAGACCATGGAGCGTGGAGACGGCCCAGGGGAGCTACGAGGCAGACGGGCCTTCTCGCTCTGAGCCCCAAGCACAGACACTGGGCCCCGCCCCATCCCCAGGTGATTGGGCTTGCCCTGCCTGTGGCTTGTAGGAGGAGCCAATCAGATTCTTTTTCGGGAATTGTGAATGGGGACGTTGAAACTCTGACAGCTCCAAAGAACGCAGTGGCAGAAGGACCAGATTCCAGATGGCACAGGACTCTGGGAACCCGCACGAGGCCATTAGAAAACTGACAGCTGAGAATTAAGATGACTCTCTTCTGAGAGAAACAGAGGTAGCTGCCTCAGTTGTGGCGATTGTTTAGTCCCTGCGCCCAAGTGCCTGTCTTTGGATTCTCAGGAACCACACTGTCGAGCCTTGGCTAAGAGAGGACCAAATGGCACGGTGAAATAAAACTGGTGACGTTCAGCCTTACCCTAGTTTCCAACATACCCTTTCCTGTTCCCAAGGTCATGAGTTTCTCCTTCCACTTTTCCTGTCATAACCTTTTTTTTTTTTTTTTTTGAAACAGAGTCTCACTTTGTAGTTCAGGCTGGCCCTGAGCTCACTATGGAGCCCAGACAAGCCTCCAACTCAGCAGTCCTCCTGTCTCTGCCTCCCAAGTGCTGGGATTACAGGCATGCACCACAATGCCCGGCTCATAAACTTTTCAATAAGCTTTCTCTCCAATAATGTAATTTACCCTGATCATATACGTAGTTAACAAACCACCATTCTGGTTTCTGTCAGGATTATCTCCACCTTAACCAGAAGTTGAAGAGAAATAAGAATCTGCATCTCTTGGATTTCACACATGTATTTTTAGTGAATTCTCCCCATGGCCCTGAAGGGTGGACACAGCACTCTCATTTCACAGACAAGGGCACCGAGATGCCAGGCAGTGTCACAGGCGAGAATGAGAAGTGCCAGGGCCGCCTTTGGAGCACAGCCCTGCAGATGTGTAGTTGTGCCGTGTGCTGTTGAAAGATGGGCTTCCAGTGCCCTGTGAGTAGCAGACCTGCCTTTGACTCTGCTCACCTCTGCTCCCAGGCCACTCACCTCTGTGCATTGGACATTTTGTGCCTTCTCTGGCTCTGTCCTGCTGCCGTTTTTATCCCAAGGGCTCAGACAAAAGGCTCCTCCCTCCGGAAGCCTTCCCACTCTCACTAATCCCTCCTCTCCTTCACGGAGCCTGAACCTGGCATCCAAAGGCGGTTTTATTTTGGTTGTTGAGCTGAGTAGCCCCACAGCAGTCCCCTGGCACTTCAGTCCCAAACGGGCGACTCCATTACCAGGTCCACAGGACTGAGGCTGGGCCAGGTCTGCAGCCCCAAGCACCGCTGAGTTTGAAAGCTTAGCCAGAAAGCGGGATTTTTCTTTCTACCTCCCATCCGGTCTCATATCCATTCCACAGTTCTGCGGTTGGGAAACTGAGACCCAAGAGCAGACACTGTGCAAGGGCAAGCTCAAAGCCCTGCTGCCAAAGCTGCCAAAGCCCCCACAGGGCGGGGCGTTCAGGCCTTTCTGTACGCCTCCTTGCCAAGCTCACTTCTGACAAACTCAGGAGGACCACAGGGGTGATGAAGATGAACCATACCCTCCTCTGTGTCTGGCAGCTGTCGTCAGGCAACCAGGAGCTCCTGTTCCACTGGCGTGAGCAAAGCGTGTTAAAGATATGAAGATGGGTGAGATTCCCTCATTATGGGTTTCTAGGATCTTGGGGTTGGAAAGAAACTTAGTCATTGCCCATCTCCGCCCCGTCGAGAGCAGGACTCCTCTCTCCACTGAGAGCTCTGAAAAGATCTAGAGAGTTACAGATCTCTGCCAGAAAAACAGCACGCTGCCTCATAAAACAATTCTTTTTCCCACAGGCCTAAGTTTTCATAATCTGTCATTTAACTGCATTGAAATCTTCTCTGCAATCTCTGTCCTCCATTCAAGTTCACCCCCTGGGGCCATACAGACCAGAGCCAAATCAGCACAGCGGCTGAGCAAGGCGCCTTCTTCCTCCATCTCTGTGCTCTCCTCGGTCACAGCACTTGCTGCAGCGCTGCAGTTGTTCGGAGGGAGCCTGATTGTGCTGCCAGCCCAGCCTGGACTTGCACAGAGCCGGGCTGGCAGCTGACGGCAGAAGACAGCAGAGCCCGTCCTTGTCCCTCAGCAGGGCCCAAGGGAATACCCTGCTTGGATGGCGGTGGCTGGGTGCCCAATGAAGTGAAATATCTCCTTGTCTCAGGCTGTTAACTTTTTTCTTGTTTAAGGAACGGGAGGGTAATGACATTTATCACTTTACAGTTCAGCAGTAAAATGAGCAGATGGGAACAGATCCCCAGCGTCGTGGACACATTTCCTCCAGCTCCACGAGGCTGAGGTCACTGGCACACTGGCTGATGGACATGGGGACACAGTGGCTTCCCTTCTGCCCAGCTCCCCGACACCAGCACTCCAGGCTGTACCCTGGCTCTACAGCTGACCATGGTCCCCACTGCTTTGCCCCCAGTTTGAGCATCTGCCCCCGCCCCGGTCTGGCCAGAACACAGCTGCTCTGTTTGTTAGCAGGGGGAGGGGAGAGACACTCTCAACCAGCTTGTGGCTGGCAGGCTTTTGCAGAGCAGTGGGGAGCCCCCGCTGGCTTCCAGGTGGCCTCAGAAGGACAGTTTGAGCAGGAGGGACCCACAAACACCGTCACCACCAGAGTAATTTACTGTAAACGTGCCACTTCACATATTCCACACCCTTTATGCCAGTCCACACTCACAAGCTCAGCATCACTCCCATTTCTCCCAGAGCAGGAAACTGAGGCTTGCACAGTTGAAGGCCTTCCTGAGGCTCCATCACACTGCACTGAGACACGGGCAGGCTAAAGAGTAGTAATAAATGGCTTTTTAACTATTTGCACTTTGGATTATTTTCTGCTCTATCACATGTTGCTCTATAAACTGAACACATAAAATCTGGATGGCTTTTCCATGTTTATGTTTCCAAACCAGTAATCAAGGTGGGGTTTGTTCTGCTCTGGCATGCAAACTGTTTCATCAGACTGCAGCTTCTCTGTGAATTCTGTCACCCACAAAAACAAAAGCAACAAAGCTCTGGGCTGGGGCCAGGGACCCCTCTGGGCTGGGAAGAGCATTCTCCTTTTTGGATGGGACACTGGTTGCTCCTCCCTTAGCTGTGAGTGGAGGGGGAGGTTGTCAGTCATTATACCAACCACAAAAGCAAACATATGACCCTAGTTCAGCCAATCAGAGTCCTTCCCAGTTTTCCAACTGGGCAGGAGGGAGAGAAGATGCTCTGTACCAAACTCAAGAAACTCTTGAGTTTTTCTTTCTCAGAGCTTAGTTTGAGCATCAGAAACCTTAAAAAGGAGAATCTTAGCCGGGTGTGGTGGCTCATGCCTGTAATCCCAGCACTCGGGAGGCAGAGACAGGAGGATTGCTGAGTTTGAGGCTTGCCTGGGCTCCATAGTGAGCTCAGGGCCAGCCTGAACTACAAAGTGAGAACCTGTCTCAAAAAAAAAAAAAAAAGGAGAATCTTAAACAAGACAGCAGTTCATCCTGCAAGGCCAGCTCAAGAATCACCATATTATAATAGACAGCTAAATTAGACTGAAATTCATATACAGTCAGAGGGAGATTGGGCCCTCAAGGGGTCAGTACAAGATAAGAAAGAATTATAATAGACAGCTAAGTTAGACTGAAATTCATATACAGTCAGAGGGGGATTGGGCCCTCAAGGGGTCAGTACAAGATAAGAAAAATATCAAGATTGTGGCTGGAGCCGGGCGTGGTGGCTCATGCCTGTAATCCCAGCATTCAGGAGGCGAGGCAAGAGGATTGCTGAGTTCGAGGTTTACCTGGGCTACATAGTGAGCTCAGGGCCAGCCTGAACTACAAAGCGAAACTCTGTCTCAAAAAAAAAAAAAGATTGTGGCTGGAGGTGAATCCCTAAGGGGAGGCTCCCTAAGGAATAACAGCTTTGAGCAAAGCAGATTGCCCTTCCAATTGTGGGTGGGCCTCATCCAATCAGTTGAAGGCCTGGATGGTACAAAGATGGACCTCCCTGAAGCAGGGGAAATTGGGACCTGAACAGGAAAGTAGCTCTTCCACTGAGTGTGTGAAGACTGTAAGTTTTGGACTAGCAGGGCTCCATAATCAAATAAACCATTGCGCCATGCTGGCTGATGTACACACACACACACACACACACACACACACACACACACACACACACACACACACTTCCGTTTCTCTGGAGAACTTCAACTAATACTTTTTTTTTTTTTTTTTTTGAGACAGGGTCTCACTTTGTAGTTCAGGCCGGCCCTGAGCTCACTATGGAGCACAGGCAAGCCTCGAACTCAGCAATCCTCCTGTCTCTGCTTCCCGAGTGCTGGAATTACAGGTGTGAACCTCCATGCCCAGCATTCAACTAATACATTCTTGACATCCCCCCTCAACCCCAGGGGAGCAGTCAGCCACCTTAATACTTGAACAGCACTTTTGTTGGGTCTCTGATGCATCATAATTTATTTTGTCATATTTTAAAGAACAAAATAGGAAGGTGGGTATACTTATTGAGTACCAGGTGATATCAGACACTGTATCAAGCATCTTGTACTTATCCATCAATTTATTTGCCAATTAATTCATTTAATAGATATTTACTGAGCACTTACAACATAAAAAACAATGATCTAGTGCAGAAATTGGAAAGCTATAGGACACAGGTTGAATTCCTTCTGCCCTCTTTTTTTTTTTTTTTTTTTTGAGACAGGGTCTTGCCTTGTAGTTCAGGCTGGCCCTGAGCTCACTATGTAGCCCAGGCAAACCTCCAACTCAGCAATCCTCCTGTCTCTGCCTCCCGAGTGCTAGGATTACAGGCGTGAGCCACCACGCCCGGCACTGTGGTATGTTGTATTGATTGCTGGTGGGCATGAGTCACCATGCCCAGCATTGTATGTGGTTACCAGGATCGAACTCAGGACCATTGCACTTGCGAGGCAGGTGCCAGAACCACTAAGCCAAATCTCCGGCTGATGCTTTCAGTTTTAAAATAAGGTTTTATTTGAATAGGTCCAGGCTTATTTGTTTGTATATTCCTATGGCTGCTTTCATGTGACAGAAATGAGTAGTTGTGGCTGTGATTGTACGGCCTGCAACACCTACAATATTCAGTTTGGCCTTTCACAGAAGTTTGGGATGACGCTGGGGCACCATCTGGGATCTACTGGTGAGGACAGATAGGTCAGACAATACAAATCAAACATAGGAAGGATATTGCGTTAATGCTCCTGAGTGATGACGGGAAAACAAAACAGGGAGGCTGTGAGGAATAGCGGGGCTGCTGCCCCCTGAGTGGATTACAGGAAGAGGAGGGTTTTGGGAAGTCCTGGCTGCAAAGGAGACATAGGTGTGGACTCAGGAGAAGCAGTGAGCCATGTGGAGGGGAAGTGGGAACCCCAGAGAGAGGGGACCACAGAGGCCAGGGCCACACTGGAGGATTAGCCCCTAGCTCATGTTCCAAATGCTGTCTGACGGCCTCACATCCAAAACCCCGCTCAATTCCTTCCAAGTCATTTTTTCATTGCACTGGTAACCTTCCCAAAGAATGATCTGAATGTGACTCCACCATTAACATTTAGACAGCACTTGGTCTGCAAAGCTCTGTAACATTGCTTGGTCAAACTTCACAATTATAGAGATGCTGGAGGCCAGCGTGGTCTGGCCACTTGCCCAGATCACTCCACTGGTAAATTCGGTGAGCTCTGGAATCAGATGCTGTACCTTCTCTCTCAACCACCGCTGGCTGGGCCTGCATTCCACCTGGCTTAACCTTCATGCACCATCCCTACTCTCACACACCTCAAGCCTACATTGAGAGAAGCAGCCAAGTTTTGTTAAAAAGAACTGAAGCTCTTGAAAGGCCACTGCAAGTCACCTCCTCCAAGAGTCCCCTCACCACACAGCACAGCTGGACCTCATGCCCAGCCCCTGCACCCCTTGGGCAAAGCTGTCCCAGCAGCACCTTGCTCTTCCCTCTGCAAAGCCTCTCACTGCTACAAACTCTGGTAAAAGGCAGAGTTCTTGGCTTGATCCCTAGGTGAAGGCTCACCCCATGCTGGGAATCCCTCTTGGTGCCAGGCCTAGAGCTCTGGCTACAGAGGTCCTGAACAAATGGGGTGACAAACCACCATTCTCTAGTGATTGGCCTATTAACAACCAACCATAGACCAAGCCCTGAGCTGGGCCAGGGGCTTTCATCAGGGCCAAGAATACAGAACAGAGCAAAACCAGCTCAGCAGGCTTGGTGAGCTTTGCTGGCCATTCAATCACAGCAAAGCCTGTTCCTGAGGGGATCCCAAGTGTGATCAGGGAGCCTACTTGCGGTGTGTCCCCAGGGCTCTGTGGCACAACGCAGCTGTGGATGCCTTTTCATTCATTTTTCCATTGTATTTTGTTCAAGATAGTGCCTTGCTATGTAGTTCAAGTAGACCTTGAACTCGTGAAATCCTCCTGCTCAGCATCCTTTTTCTTTCTGGTAATAAATAAATGCATAGATTTTTGGTAGTTTTCTGGTAATAAATAAATACATATGTGTAGGCTTTAAAATTTTTTTTTTTTTTTAGTGGCATTGAACTCAGGATCTTCTGCAGGCGAGGCAAGCACTGTACCACTGATCTACCCTCCAGCCAGCTTGGGGGCTTTACTCATGCATGAGCTCTGTGATTACTGGTCAACTGCCCAAAATGTCATTCAGGAAGCCACTAGCAGTGACAAGGCCAGATGCTAGATCTGCCCTACCTGGAGGATTCCACCACCTGGACTTCCTTGGTGGGTAATAAATCTGACCATGGCTATCCCAACCAGACTCTATTGCTCCAGTCTGCGGGGCCTGCTACAAACTCGGGTAAAAGGCAGAGTCCGTGGCTTGTCTCCCAAGACGAGCGTGAGCATTAATTAGTTACCAGTGGTAAGTGTTCCGAAGATGTGGGGGTGCATAACAAGGCAAGTCATGTGGGCCGGAGGGTTAGCTCAGTGGTTCCGGCGCCTGCCTCGCAAGTGCAAGGACCTGGGTTCGATCCCCAGTTACCACATATAATGCTGGGCGTGGAACAAGGCAAGTCATTAGGCCTCTCCACACCACTACGCTCTACAGCCTGGGAACTGCTAATTGAGAAATAACACCTCAGGGTGCAGAGGAGGAACTGCCTGGCTGTTTCAGGATTGGAAGGGAAGTAATCATGTGCCTGAGGAGCAGGCAGAAATAAAAAAACTACTTCAGATTTGTGGGTTCCCAGAAACTCGGGGTGATTTGGCCCCTCCCCCAGGGAGGCAGAGTGGGAGAGTGGCTGGGATTGTGGTCTAGGGAGAGCCCCTCCCTCAGTGCTGGTGTGGAAGCCAAGCAGGGCTCTGGGGCCAGAACTCAGATCCATCCAGCTCTGCACAGCCTCCTGCTGGGTGGGCAAACCCTAACCCACAGCAGTATCATCCTCAGCTGTAAGATCATGCAGTAAGCACTGTGCCCTCCGTACCCGGCTGTTTCCTGCCTTTCCTGCAGGCAGGCCAGTCCCACTCACTCTGCACAGTGGAGTCACTCGTAGGCAGGGAGGGGAGGGGTAAAGGGGGCCATAACCTACTGATTCCCAGACCCATCCCAGGTTGTCAGTCATCACCTGGGTGGGCTGAGGCTGCTTTAATTTTTAAAAATTAAATTGCATCAAAGTTTTATTTGTCTTGATCACTAAGTTCTTCTCTCCTCCCTTACCTGGCCCACTTAAACTTCATCCAATTGCTTTATGGACTGTTTTCCCTCTCAAGAATGTAAAGTTCACTGAATACAAGAAATTTTGTCTGTTTCATTGTTTTCACTATGTTGTATCTGCAAAGTGACTGGTACAAGGTAGCAGCTCAAATTATTTCGTGAAGTTTGAATTCCTGTTTTCTTATGACCATCCTGGACACTGTAATAAAAGTCTTTCTCGAACTATTTCACTTTTTTTTTTTTTTTTGAGTCAGGGTCTCGCTTTGTAGTTCAGGCTGGCTCTGAGCTCACTATGGAGCCCAGGCAAGCCTTAAACTCAGCAATCCTCCTGTCTCTGCCTCCCGAGTGCTGGGATTACAGGCGTGAGCCACCACGCCCGGCACTGTTTCACAATTTTAAAGTTACTTAAATTGAAAACCTGGTAAAGGGACAGGACCCGTGCCTGCCTTGTAAGCACAAAGCTGTGAGTTCGGTCCCCAGCATGGAGGGAAAAAATTGCCATTACAGAAAACCTGGTAAATCATTGGGAGGATTAGAATCGACTTTGCCTAGGGGGTTGTCATGATTACACTGTCCTCAGCCTTTCTCTCATTCTGAGAATGGGGCGAGTCCTAACAGTAGGCTGTAAAACCAGAGTCGAATCCTTCCTTGGAGGTCAATTTTTTTTTTTTTTTTTTTTTTGCTTTTTGAGACAGGGTCTCGCTTTGTAGTTCAGGCTGGCCCTAAGCTCACTATGGTGCCCAGGCAAGCCGCCGCGAACTCAGCAGTCCTCCTGTCTCTGCCTCCCGAGTGCTGGGATTACAGGCGTGAGCCACCACGTCCGGCATTGTGGTATGCGGTGTTGATTGTCTCCACGCCCAGCACTATATGTGGTTACCGGGGATCGAACTCAGAAGTTTGAGCTTGCGAGGCAGGCGCCGGAACCACTGAGCTAACCCTCTGGCCCTTGGAGGTCAATTTTTTTGACCATAGAGTTAAGCCTCCAGAAATCCTAGAGGGCACTTCCGGGACGATGCTCTATTCATTGCTGCACAGGTCAATCTACGATCTAGGAAAGAGCTAGTTTCTCCCTCAACTTCCGGAAAATTCAACGTGGGAGTCTAGCGAGAGGTGGGGCCAGAGCGTCCTATCGTGTTTCGGTAAATGCACCTTCCGATTGGCTAGCCGGGTAGGAGGCCGGTCTTACGGTGAACTGGCGCAGGCGCACTGGTCCAGCGCGGGGAACAGGCGGGCTGCTCTTGCTCGGACTGTAGTTGGTGAGCATGGGTGACGGGGGGTCCTGAGGGGTCCACGGGATGGAGAAGTGAAGACCAGGTGGTGGGCGCAGGGTACCAGGACCTGGTGTCCGTGTCCCTATGTACATCCACACTTCGAGTTGGAGCTGAGTTGTAAATAGCGTTCCTGTCCTGCTTTCCGCCTCCCCCGTGGTAAAGTGAGGGCAGCTCTTGCGCCCTTGTCTGCCTCGTGGCCCTGAGAGTCACAGGGTTCCCAAGATGGACAGGTTGGGCAGGGTGGGGTGACGAGCCATCAGGTGCGGGTGGAGGCCGAGACAGGTCTGGAGCCAAGTGTGGGGTTGCCTTTGCTGCCGTGCAGCCGGTGCCACGACGGAGGCTTTGTAGGGTTTGGAGGCGGGTTTCTTGGCCCCCCACAGGAATGACCCTGTGCCCCTTTCGGTCACTTGATGCAATGACTTCACTTTTCTGAGCCTTCCTCTTCCTTGAGGGGCGCCCGGTAATAACATTTACTGTGTGCCTGGCCCTTTAAAAGCTTGTGTGCAGTTAGCTCTCTTAATTGGACTGAGGACCGTCCTGAGTCTAGAACCTTAGACCCGAGTTGGAAGGGCTGACTGCCCCACACGGAGCAGGTACCAGAAAACTCCGGATCTTTGCCATCTTGAAGCACTGAACCACGTGAGATATCTGGATAACTTTGAAAAATAATACGAATCACTAGATAATGGTAGCATATGGCTTTAATCAGATACCTGGGAAGGCTGAGGCAGGAGGATCACTGAGTTTGAGCCCAAACTAAACTACACAGTGACTCCCTGTCTCAAAAGATCAAAAATAGTAATCATGATTCTGTTTAATAAGTGGTGTTTGAACTGAGGCATACATGTATATGGTGAAAGAGAGGGCTTAAAATTCTTATCTAAATTTCCCAGATCATTATATCATTGTACCCTTTTCCTCTTTATTTAATAATATGTTCAACCAGGAAGTAGAAATAGCCTAAATATTAGGTATTCTGTTAGATCCCGAAGTCCAGCAATATAGAAAGCTTCATGAACTCATAGTTTAATAAAGCACGAAGCTGGATGTGGTCTCACAAACCTGTAACCCCAGCACTTGAGAGGCTGAGGCAGGAGGGTTACCCAAGTTCAGAGCCTGCCTGGGCTATAGTGAATTCAAGGTCAACCTGAACTATGTAGGGAAACCCTGTCTCAGAAAACAAAAAGAAAAAATACGAGTACGAAGGAGCATATATTCTCAGTGCCTTGGACATAGTAGTGTCTCAGCTTGGGAAGCTGAGGAGGATCACAAGCTGAAGGCCAGTTTGGGTTATATAGCAAATTCAAGGCAAGACAATTACACAGAGAGGCCTTCTCTAAAAAAAAAAAAAAAAAAGTTGGGCCGGAGATTTAGCTCAGTGGTTCCAGCGCCTGCCTCTCAAGCACAAGGTCCTGAGTTCCATCCCCAGTAACCACTGGGGGTGGTGACTCACGCCCACCAGCCATCAATACCACATACCACAGTGCCGGGTGTGGTGGCTCACGCCTGTAATCCCAGCACTCGGGAGGCAGAGGCAGGAGGATTGCTGAGTTCGAGGCTTGCCTGGGCTCAGAGTGAGCTCAGGGCCAGTCTGAACTACAAAGCGAGACCCTGTCTCAAAAAAAAAAAAGTTTTCTTAGAAGTGATTCCAGTGTGGTGTACTGTAAGGTGGTGTGTGCAGAGGGGACACTGAGCAGAAAGTGACATTCTGTTTGGAAGGGGTTGTAGAAGCTTCTAGGAATAGTGAACCTTGAAGGATGAGTTGGAGTCACTGGGTGTTGGTGGATGTTGGCCTATTCTGAGAATGATGAACAGTATTGAGCTTTTTTTTTTTTTTTTTTTAGTACCAGGAATCAAACTCAGAACTTTGTGCTTGCCAGGCAGTCAGAGCACCACTGAGATACATCCCTGGTGATTTGGAGTATTTTCGGGAAATGGTAGGGTAAAAAGAAGAAAGACATGTTGCTGTCAACATGAAAACATACGAAAAGCTTTGATGCCATTCCAAACTACAGTGGACCATCAAGTTAGGATCAGCCTGACATAAGAACAACTTGGGTTATGACTGAAATCTTAGCTTTAACTTACAAACAAGTCTTGAGTTACAAGCTGAATACCACTTGTCCTTCCAGATGGTCTCAGATACAGATTGAATGCTTAAAGAGTTCTGAAGGGAACATGACAACATCTTTTCCTGCTTGGGGTTAATTGAGAACTCCTGGGCCAGTGTCTCTAAGGACACTGAGATCTGCCAGTACCCAGGAGAGAGACTGAGGGCTGTGTTGAGGAGCCTGGGGTTTGGAGATGGGACGGATTGGCAGCCCCAAGGCCTGGAGGATAAGTAATGTGGGGACAGGCAGTGTGTTTGCATGAGCATGTTGCAGCCGAAGTAAGATGCTGAACCAGAGGGGCCGGGCTGACAGGAAGGGTGGGGACATTGTACCTCTGGATTGTCAGAAGTTTACACTTCATTCTCAGCGCAGGAGGAAGTTTTTTCCAGCAAGAAAAACCATTACTCTTGGTGTGCTGGATCCTTCTCCATAGTTGAGGACCAGAGTGGGTCAGAGGTGGGCAGGCATGCAGCCCTGGGCCTTATGCTTGGGGAGGCTGTTACAACAGCTCAGAAGGGAGGCGGCAGTAGCTTGGACCAAGCTGCAGGATGTGGAGCTGGTGAGAGAGCAGGAATGAGGCCCAGAGGGCTGATGAGTGTGAGCCATAGCAAGGTGCAGAGTAGATGAACCCAGGTTTCTGGATGAGGCAATGGGCTCTGGGGGGCTGCCCAGGCATAGGTGGCAGTTCTCAGGGGAGTAGGCTTGGGGGAATTGGCGTATTTGCTCTGGCAGGACATTTGCAGTAGCTGGGCATTGTGTTCTCCAGACATGGGTTAAGACAGATCTGAAGCTCAAGGTGCACAAGCCTGACATGTCACCAGAGACTGGGAGGTAGGGAGGACAGGGTTTGCAGAAATAAGGGATTACAGCAAGAGCAGCGCAGCAGTTGGTTAAGGCATTCGAATTGATTTTCTTTGTTTTGTGTCTTCCCTCCTAGTTTTCTGTAATAGAAAACATACATCAGGTTTATAGTATGTGTCAGGTACAGTTCTGAGAACTTTTCCTGACTTCTGGGTCCCCAAAGCAAGCCTACAAGTAGGGCTCAGTGTTATTTGATAGGTGAATGCTCTGAACCCAGAGGGGCTCAGGCATGGGTCCACACTACACAGGGTACAGCCAGTGAGAAGCTCCCAGGAATCCAGGGTCCCTGGTCCACAGCCTGTGCAAGCTACTTGGTGGTGTCCTCACAATGTTTTCATAATCAGAACAATTTTTTAATGAAAATTTTGTCATGTTTTGTTTTTTAGGCAGGTCTCACTGTGTAGTTCACTCTGGTCCCAAACTCGAGGTAATCCTGCCTAAGCCTCCCAAGTGACAGGGTTACAAGTATGTGCCACCATGCCTGACTTAAATGGAAATTTTTGAAAAAAACAGAAGAAAAGCAGTGCTTTGATCTTTAGGATATTAGAAACGGAAGCATTCACATCTGCAGAACCAGTGGCTGCTGGGAAGTTTGCTGGAGCCAGACCAAGCAGCTGCTGTGGTGTCAGGGCCCAGTTAATACTCATTCCCGGGCCTTGTGTCTCTCCAGGCGCTGTGTTCCAGTGTCGGTGCCATGGAAGGGTTGCTGACAAGGTGCAGAGCGTTGTCTAGGCTGGCCACCTGCAGCCCCCAGCTCCCTAGGTCCTTTCCCTGTAGGTGTCAGCACCACGCCCCAGGGAGAGAGCCGCGCCTGGTACTGTCCCGCATGTTCCAGCCGCAGAACCTGCGGGAAGACCAGGTGCTGTCCCTGGAGGGCAAGGCTGGCAGTCTGACCTGTAAGAGCCAGCGGCTGATGCTACAGGTGGGCCTGATCCTTCCAGCAAGCCCTGGCTGTTACCACCTCCTGCCCTACACTGTCCGTGCCATGGAGAAGCTGGTGCGGGTGATAGACCAGGAGATGCAAGCCATTGGGGGCCAGAAAATCAACATGCCCAGCCTCAGCCCAGCCGAGCTCTGGCAAGCCACCAGCCGCTGGCAGTTGATGGGCAAGGAGTTGCTGAGGCTTAGAGACAGGCATGGCAAGGAATACTGCTTAGGACCAACTCATGAGGAAGCCATCACGGCCCTGGTCGCCTCCCAAAAGAACCTGTCCTATAAGCAGCTTCCACTCCTGCTATACCAGGTGACGAGGAAGTTTCGAGATGAACCCAGGCCCCGCTTTGGTCTTCTCCGTGGCCGAGAATTTTACATGAAGGACATGTACACCTTCGATTCCTCCCCAGAAGCTGCCCGGAAAACCTACAGCCTAGTGTGTGATGCCTACTGCAGCCTGTTTAACAGGTTGGGGCTGCGTTTTATCAAGGCTCAGGCCGACGTGGGCAGCATCGGGGGCACCATGTCTCACGAGTTCCAGCTGCCAGTGGATATTGGGGAAGACCAGCTTGTCATCTGTCCCAGCTGCAGTTTTTCGGCCAACGTGGAGACTCTGGACTCACCACAAAGAGACTGCCCTGCCTGCCAGGGCCCTCTGACTAAAACCAAAGGCATTGAGGTGGGGCACACATTCTACCTGGGTACCAAGTACTCCTCCATTTTCAATGCCCAATTTGCCAACACTCATGGTGACCTGTCCCTGGCTGAAATGGGGTGCTATGGCCTGGGTGTGACACGGATCTTGGCTGCGGCCATTGAAGTTCTCTCTACAGAAGACTGCATCCGCTGGCCCAGCCTTCTTGCCCCTTACCAAGTCTGCCTCATCCCTCCTAAGAGGGGCAGCCATGAGGCAGCAGTTGCACAGCTCATAGAGCATCTGCATGACCACATCATAGAAGGGGCCCCTCAGCTGCGAGGGGAGGTCCTGCTGGATGACCGGACCCATCTAACCATTGGAAACAGACTGAAAGATGCCAACAAATTTGGCTACCCCTTTGTGATAATCGCTGGTAAGAGGGCCATGGAGGACCCTGCACATTTTGAGGTTTGGTGCCAGAACACTGGGGAGGTGGTCTTCCTCACAAGGGAAGGAGTCATGGAACTACTGGCTCAAGTGCAGGTCGTCTGAATGCCCTGTGCTGCACCCCACTGTACTTCCTCCCTGGGCATTGCTCCAGAGACGGGACAGGGAATGAAGGTTACATCACTATAGTGGAACCAATTTTTATCCACTTGTTTGCTCAGATTATTTGTATTTAAAGCCATTAACTTGATCACTTTCTCTGGGCTGGCCATGCTGCCAGACACCAGTCCTGGAAAATTTGTGGAAAATTCTTTCAAGAGTCTGAGAGGCAAGAAACGGACTGAATTCTAGTCTTGGCCCTTAACGTGAGTGAGTCTCTTCCCCTTGTCCAATTCTCATGTGTTGGACAGGAATGACTGAAGGCCAGGGTCCCCTCATCACACCCCTTCCTGCCAAAGTCTCCTACAAGCCTCTTGCTGCATTCAGTCCAAAGAACAGGGCTGCCAGCCCTCCCCACTGAGAAGCTAGGAATCAGGATGCTTAGTTTCCCCATCTGTAATGTGAGAGAATATAACTAGATCTGTAAAGTCATTACAGCTCCCTGCTGTATCATGTAACATCATGGCCTGATGGCCCACAGAGTGCCTCCAGAGTCCCAGCCCTCCTGAGGTGGCTGAAGCACGGAGATCATGTTCTGTTGACTGAATAAAGTCAAACTGTTGGAATGAGCCCTTCATGTCACTACAATCCATGAAATATTGACTTTTAACAGCACCCAGTGGCTTACTATTTTTCATTCTTTCTTTACTGTTCTACACTCAAAGAAAGATGGGCAGTTGGGAAACTGTTTCAAACCATTTCTTCTTGCAGGTATTGGGCAGCAGGTTTTAACCCCCAGCTCGTCCTAGATGCAGAGTGAGACCTCAGAGCCATGACATGGGGTGACTGTTGAGAGCTGTCTCTGTCTGAATTCTGTGGAAGTAGGCAGCTGGCCTGAGCTACCATCACAACACTCTCTACTTGAGTCCCCTGCCTGCTAGATTGGGAACATGACCAGGTCCCCACATATCTAGGCCTAACTTTGTCAAGGCCAGGCCAAAACCAACTGAAACCCTGGTGACGCTCCTGGAAGTGATTCTTCCCTTGGCACCTTGGACAGCACTGATCAACTGCTGCTCATCTGCATGTAGACTCCAGGTGGTTGTGTCCAGGGGGCTGAGCACATTCCTAGGGAACCATGAGGCCTGTCCTAACCAACAGCCCCACGTGTGACACAGAAGGCTGACATGTTCTTGCCCTGCTGATGCTACTAGAGCTCCCCAACCCCGAGCACACCCTATCAGGTCTCTTGGTATCCGCCACTCCCTTTGGAACTCCGGATCCCATGGAATCCTTCAGACTCAGGCCAGGAGAAGGTTCTGAGCTCAGAAAAGCCAGGTTTCAGGAAGGGGTTTGATCCTACTGCATGGTGGGATCACCTGGGCTCCCACAGAGATTCCGGCCCCATGGAATGTAGCCCAGGTGTGGTGAAGAGTCCTGGTGTGCGAGGCACCTCGAGGCTCACTGCTGTTGGGTATCTCCTTGGGGGTCTTGATGGGGTGTTTACAGACTAATGCCAGTTTCTGCTCTTAATGGTTTGTTGGTGGCTGCCATGTGCCCCTGTGGTTGAGGGACTTTTGCATGCTGCACCCACACCTGAAAAGATGCAAGGCAGGTGTTGTTATTTTATAGATGATGACACCAGAGGTTCTCACTAAGCAAGTGACTCAAGGATGTATGGCTGACCAAGATCAGAGTTAGAATCTAGCCATGGGCCAAACCTGCCTTCCCCATGACAGCCCAACTAACTTCAATAAAAAATACTGACAGAGTCTGGGATTTAGCTCAAGTGCTATTGCACCTGCCTTGGAAGCATAAGGTTCTGAGTTTTATCCCCAGTAGTGGGGGGAAAAGAACTGTCTAATTAAGTTACCTCAAGTGCCTGAAAAATTTGAATTCATGGAAATGATCCTTTAATCTTTTTTTTTTAACTAAATATGTGTTCCATAAGCTTGCTTATTTATAGGATAGCCTAATGGCACTTCTAAAAACCACATGCCAGGAGGAGAAAGCCGGTTCATTTAAAACAGTAAGTTTGCACGTCCAGGGATAATCTGAGGGTCACATAAAATTCTGGAACTTGGTAACAGAGAACCGGGAACCAGCTTCTCCAGCCTTGCATCACAGATGGGAAACAGCCTGGGCTGGGCAGGTACTGCCACTCACCATTTGACTGGCAGAGGCCAGATGGACACCACAGCCCACTGCTCAGTCCTGCTGCAGGAAGAGAATGTGAGCTGGCACAGCCTTTGAGCTTCTGGTGTCTCAGAAACTGCCAAAATCAGTACCCATCCCTCTTAATTTTATAACAGGAGACATCATGGGTCACTGATTCACCCAGCATCAAGTGGAATGAAACCTTGGCATCCTGATCACAAAGCCAGGGTTTCTTCAAGTACCAAGAGCAATGCGATTTGAGGGAAGGTCAGAGCCTTGAAGAGACATGATCCTAGATCCATGTACTGGGGACATTCACTTGAGATGAGTGGCTTGCCCTCTGCTTATCTCAGATGCTTCCCTGGTAAATGTTGGTGCTAATGGTGCCTGCCTCAGGGTGGCCTGGACTGACAGAGCTCACTTAATGAAACACTTGACCCTTCGCCTGCACGTCCCTCTGGGAACACAGGCATTGCTATTTACTCTGTTATCTCAACACCTGGAGCTTGTTCTCTTGCTAGGATGCTTTAGCCTTTCTTGGAAAACCATGAACAAGAATTAGGTAACACCCGCAGAAGGGATTCATCTCCCCAGAGGAATGAAATACTCAACATACCTTACTTTCTCATTTCTGAACTTGCAGATTTTAGCTCTTGCCATCAATTAATGAAATCAGGATACTGGCAAAATAACAGGTACAGGCCATATTATTATGTCTCATTCCTTGGGGAGACGTAGGCAACTGGCTGGGAAATAAACAGAACTAATACTTGGGGACAAAGGCTGGTGCATAACACTCATCATGTAAACCAAGCTGAGAATGTAAATCAAGAATTCCATTAATATTCTGTGTTTCAATGGAAGAAACACCTGCTGGGCTATTAACAAAAGAACTTTGCAGAAATCTGTTGAAATGGCTGTTTCTTTAACCACTTAAGTGCCAAGACTTTAGAGTTCTCAAGGTCCATTTCTATATTGAAATTCTTCATATTTTTAGGCACCAAAGAGTATCAAAGGCTTTTAGAGTCAGGAAAACGATAGGAAAATAATTTTATGATGCTATTGCAAACTTAAGTAACCTTTGGCAAACATAGGTGTTTCCTCTAATTAAAACAGTGGCATACATGGCAGTGTAAGGCCCTGTTCTGAAGGGTGGAATCAGACTGCACAGGCCGTTTAACTGGTGATTTCCTCCCTCTCTGTACTTAGCTTCCTTACCTGTAAAATGGGACAGTACTGCCCAGTGCGTGGGTGATGCTTGGTGCTGCCTGTTGTGGCATTTTGCACACAGTTGGTGGGTGAACTGTGAGCCCACAGAAAGGGCTGGCACACACAGTCTGTGTTCAGGCAGCATACTGATGCATCCTCTCCTGTCAAGGCAGCCACTCTATGGGCCGTGAATGAGTTTCCAAGGGTTAATTAAAACTGGTTAGGGCCAGGAGAGGGGGCAAGAGGGACACACTGGGTAAGGGTAGCAGGACCACTAGTTTGTGATGGCAGGGCCCCCCCCAGAAAGCTCCTGGGCTAATGGGAGCCCATGATGGCATGTCAGGCACTGTGGGGATTTGGCTGGTAGATCCAGCCGGGTTCCCTGCCAACAGGTTGGGGACATTGCATGACACAGTGAATGCCAAAACTAAACTCAGAGTAAGCAAGGTGGAGCAGCTGGGTGCACTGCCAACTCATAGGAGGCAGTATCGCCAGTAATCTGTAGCTCCTGTGGGGCTGAGTCCTGAATTCACGTCTGCCACGCTTCCTACAAGTAAAAGGGGACCGTGCAATTGCCCACCTCCGGAGCTGTCCAGGGGGACGCATGAGCCAGGTACTACAGCACCTCCACTGGGCCGGCCTAGCGGGCTGTTCTGAGGCAGCCGCTATGCCTTCTCAAGGCTGCTCCCCTTTGAAGGGCTCCCACCACGCCCCAGCCCCACTCCAGTTTTATCTAGTCCAGTGGTAGTGAACTTATGGCACATATATTATCGTGTTTTTGAGACAAAAGATGTAAATGTACGAGGTTTTGTGGGTTTTTAAACTAAAACCAGTATTTGCGATTAGTTGCAGTGTTGGCAATTTGTGATACATAAATGGGTCTGGGTTGCAGTGTGGGCGCTCGTCTCTGAAAGGTTCATCATCATCATCACTGGTAGCCTGTTCACAATTAATCACTTCTTTCTCTAGGACATCACCAGGAATTGTTTCTGCACCAGGCCAGCAGTGAAAAACTGTTCACTACACTATTATCTGAACCTATTTTAGGATTCATATGCTGGAAGAATTTACATTTTCCTATTAGGGTCACATCCAGCCAGATCTGTGTCACTGTATCAACAAGACCAGAGATCAATTTGCACTTGCACTGAGCAGTGCAGTGCTCAGCCCTGATGGCACAAGAGCACACAGCTCCAGGGGACCAGTGAGTAAACAGCTGCCATGCGATGTGGTACAAGTTGGATGGTGTAGGCTCCTGGGGGCGGGGAAGGAGACACGAAGGCTTCCTGGAGAAGGCAGCAGGACCTGGTTGAAGGCGGGGCACTCGTGATGGAGGAAAGGTTGGGGTGGAAAGAGGGGACCAAGTGGGAGAAAGAGTGGCCTCGGCAGAGGGCACGGAATGCACAGCCCGAAGCTAGGTGCACGTGACAAGCTTAGGGAGTGACGGGTCACAGATGAAGCACCTGCTATGGGGCGAGCTCTGTCCATGTGCCTCACAAAGATGGATCATTGGATCCTCACAGCTCCTGCAGGAGGCAGTGGCAGGCACTATTGCCTCGCTTACGTTGCAGCTAAGGACCTTACAGCACAGAGCCAAAGCAGTGGGCACAATGCCTGCAGCTAGTGCACTATGGGGTGGGAACTGAGAAGCAGACAGCGCAGCGCCTACACCAAGACCCCTGTCCCATGGCTAATGTGTCCAGGACAGCTGGGCTCTGGAGGCTGCAGTGCTGGCGAGGGTGTCCACGATGGCCGATGAGGCGAGGGCAGCCGCTGAGGACTCAGGGAATGGACAAAGCTGGATTCTCTTCACTGGGGCAGTTCCTGCCCAGGGTCAGTTTTATTACATGCAGGAAGCAGCAGGACCCCGCAGGCAGCGCTGCCTGGGCTGGGGCAGGACAAGGGCCTGCAGAGGAGGCAAGGAAGGCAGGGAGGATGGAGGCAGGCCCTGGAGCAGGGCTCGTGGGCCAGGCCGGCTCAGGCTCTCCCTGGTGTTGAGACTGTGCGTTCCCACCTCCAAACTGCGAACGCAGGTAACAGCCCGCAGAGCGGCTGTCAGGCCTAAATAAGAGTACAGGACTGCAGTGAGCACAATGCCAGGGTTTCGTGTTCACAGCAGCCACATGCACTGCTGACTTCTGCTTAACGAGTGTTGGTCGGCTTTGCTATGGTGACAGCCCCCAAGCCTCAGTGCCCCCTCAACACCCGTTTCCCCCTCTCATCACGGTGAGCGCCTACAGGCCAGCTGCTCTGCTTGGCTCTGTGTCCCTGCGCTGGCACGTAGGATGCCCCTGTGGGAGATGGGCGCTCTCCATGTCTGGACAGCCCCACGGCCCTCTGCATAGGCAGCAGGACAGACGTGCTCCTCAGGGAACCAGACAGGTAGAGAAGGAAGGTGGATGGGAAGCTGCAGGTAAGAATATCCAAGATCCTCTCAGAAGTGGGGGTGACAATACATCTTAGGACAGTGACACAACATGCAAAAGGATTTTCCAATTTAATGCTTTTCTTTTTTGTGTTTTGAAAAAGGGTCTTGCTATGTATTCCAGGCTGGCCTTGACTCACGGTGATTCTCCTGCTTCAGCTTCCCAAGTGCTGGGATTAAAGGCATGTACCACCACCCCCAGCAAAATTTTCCAGGTTAAAAGGCATAAAGAGACAGGAGGATTGCTGAGTTCGTGGCGGCTTGCCTGGGCACCATAGTGAGCTCAGGGCCAGCCTGAACTACAAAGCGAGACCCTGTCTCAAAAGCAAAAAAAAAAAGGCATAAAGTCCTAGCCAGGACCAGGAGTGTGCACCTTAGCCCCAGCACTTAGGAAGCTGAGGCAAAATAATTACTTGAGCACAGGAGTCTGAGAACAGCCTGGGCAATAGCGTGACATCTCAAAATCCTCAAGTGTGCAAACCAGAGGGGAACCTGGAGGTCGCTGCCTGCCGCAGTACTCATACTGCAAAGGAGTTGGCAGCGTTAGATGAGTACAAAGAAACAGGCTGTGGCTCCTCCGCTCCACTCACCCCCAGCACACGGCCTCCCCTTGAGCTGAGCCCTCAGGCTTTAGACATCCTCGCGGAATTGGATTTACTGTGTTGGAGGGGCCTCTTCTCGAAGAATCCTGTGGTGCCTGTCAGTCTCCTCAGGTCAGAGAGTCACTTGATCAGTTGTGCTAAGTGTAGCAGAGGGTCCCTTCAGAGACAGACTGCAGGGGCACCACAACCAAGGCACAAGCCGGATCCCACTGGACAGCGCTGGCCAGAGAGGCCACAGATCAGGGAGTCTGCAGCTCCTTCTCCTGCTTGAGGCTAGGAGAGACTATCCCCAGATGCCGGACACTAGGAGCGTTTCCAGGCTGTGAGGAAGGTGAGGCAGGGGACCCAGCTGGTGCAGACTGGCTTGATCATTTTACCCGGTGCACCTTTCTCCCTTGAAGATAACTCTTGCAAAAAGGGGAAGACCCTACACAGACCAAAAATGCAGGAGTCATGGCTTTCACAAAGTACCTGCGGTAAACATGAAAAACAAAGAGATGGGATTAACTGAATTATAATCTTAATCATGCATGGAGAGTCCTCAAAACATTCCAAGGTGAAACTCTGAACACAAGTGAACATTAAAATGCAACACTCAGACCGGGGATTTAGCTCAGTGGTTCTGGCAGCACCTGCCTGGCAAGCTCAAGGTCTTGAGTTCAATTCCAATACTACATACCACAGTGCCAGGCATGGTGGCTCAAGCCTGTAATCCCAGCAGTCGGGAGGTAGAGGCAGAAGGATTGCTAAGTTCAAGGCTTGCCTGGGCAAATAGTGAGCTCAGGGCCAGTCTGAACTACAAAGCAAGACCCTGTCTCAAAAAAAAAAAAGCAACCCTCACACATCTGCTGGCAAATTAGCATGCCATTCTCCCCCTTCCAACCTGGCTAAGACCTTCAGGCATCAGACACATGTATAGCTAACAGGACACGAAACTACAAAACATGCTTTCTTCACCTGATAGTCAGTGAGTGACCAGGGTTTGCCAGGCCCTGTGCTGAGATCACAGAGGTTAAAAATAAAACACAGAAATCATGTTCTTGTTCTCAAGCTCAGTCCTGGGGAAGGAGTTAAGGAACCGATGAGCACTTGTGAAGTACAGCCATCGCCCAAGAGGCCACAGCTCCCTCTATAGGAGGAGTCAGGAAAGACTTCCTAAAATAAGCCTTGTCTGAATTTGGCTTTAATTTGGAAAAGGGGAGGCAGCAAAGGGCAGGAGGTAAAAGTAAACAGAGCACTTGCCACTGCATGGGCATAAAGCAAAGGGAATGGGTCAGGTTGGAGACCTGCCTTGACCTCCAGATCTAGGAGCTGACATGACCCACTGGCCTGGTTCTAAGGCTTGGCTTAGGGTAGAGTTGCCCAGAGCCAGTCCTGGAAAATCTCTTGCTCTGGTATTAATTTAAAAAGCAATCACTTCTAATAGTATTTACATTTTCTGAGAGTACAAAATTTTCCTCCATCAATCAGTCCTTCTGTTTAGATTTCTCCTTTATTTTAGGACCTTTGAATTCTTTAAAGGACCTCAGGCCTTTAAAGAATTCTGGGTAGGGCTGGAGATTTAGCTCAGTGGTTCCAGCACCTGCATAGCAAGTCCAAGGTCCCTGGTTCAATTCCTAATAACCACATACCACAGTGCAGGACATGGTGGTTTACGCCTGTAATCTCAGCACTCAGGAGGCAGAGGCAGGAGGATTGCTGAGTTCGAGGCTTGTCTGGGCTACATGGTGAGCTCAGGCCCAGCCTGAACTACAAAGTGAGACCCTGTCTCAAAAAAAACAAAAACTAAAAAAGAACTCTGGGTAATCTGCTGACAGTGGATAAAGTGAACAGAGGAAAATTTGTCCATAAACCAGGAAAAGGGGGATTTAGGACCAGGGAAAATAAACTAAGAGAAATACTGATCAGATGTGGAGAGCCTTCCCCACCTACCTCCCCTGCCAAAGCAGGATCCAAAACCAGCGGGAACACCAAGCCTTGTCAGCACTTCACCAACTCCTCCAGTCTGTCCTGGCCCTCTCCAGTCCATCCCCTCCTACCTCAGGCTCGCCATCAAACAGGACACCCTCAGCTCTGACCTAAATAAATGTTCTTTGGGACTTCATATACTGCCCTCAGGATAATGTTTATGCTCCTTGCCAGGACATTCAGGTTTATGCTTTATGCCCAGTCCTGACTTAGCTCTCCAGCCTCATTTCCTATCATACCTACCCACCCTTTCCTCTAAGACATCAGACTTTTTTAGCTGAGGTGCAAAAGCACTTAGCTTTCCCTTCTCCTCTTTGCTCTAAGATAGAGAAAAGCAGTCTCAATGTGTAATCCATGGAGGGCATGCTCTCTGCCCATCTCCCTTGCTATGACTGCCGATGTCCTCCTTCAGCCAGAGTTCTGGGTACAGTTTACAGGACACATTGACTCCTGCATACTCACTAACTCCCGTTTGGGCAGCATTATTATCCCCAGGCTAGAGAAGAAGGAAAGGCCCACAGAGGCACAATGCTCAGGGGTACACAGCAGTGAGTGAGGGGCCAGTGCCCTTTCCTCCTAGGAGTACCTGAGGACACAAGGACAGTGGGGAAAAGCACGCAGCTCTTCCTCCTGAGCCCAGCCCAGTCACCTCCCATCTGGGAGGGCAATGGCTGCAGTGCAGCAGGCTGTCATCACACTGCAAACCTGCCAGCCGCTGGCGCAGTCCCCTGGCTCAGGCCCAGGGTGCCATCTCACACACACTGTACAGTGCAGACGGAGGGGAGTACCAGGTGAGCCCAAGCAGAGGAACGAAGCTGGCCAGACTCCTGGCCTGCTCAGCCCACACCTGCTCACCTGGGGTGCCGCAGCACCTGCAGCAGGGTGCTCCTGGGCGGTACCTGATACAGTTCCATCCTATCCTCATCCTCAAAGTAGACCTACAAGATAATCAGGAGCAAAAGTCAGAGGCAAATAAGCACTTCACAGCTTCCCAAGCACACTGAGGAAGTGAGGAGATGGCCCTATTACTAGTTGAATGCCTGCTGTACAAAGCTGAGGGTGTGTGCTTTGCGCTCAGTCCTCCATACCACACTACATGAAGGGTTACGGTCAACCCCACTCTCCAAAGACAGGGCCAAGGCACAGAGAAAGATGTATTTTGCCAACATCACGGCTAGTAAACAGAATCTCAGATGACCCTAAGCCCATGTAGCCATTAGATGGGGGTGAGGGGCAGTACTCCAGAGCAAAGAAGAAACTGAGGCAGTGAGAGAAGTTGAGGCAGGGCATCAGAGCCCAGCAGGGAGCAGAGGCTGTGTGTACCAGTGGGCAGCCAAGCTGACGGTGTCAGAGCTGGGCCTGGGGAGGAGGGCATCCATGCCAGGAGCCAGCATGCTGAGTAGGGCGAGAAGGGCTTCCCTGTGAGACAGCTGTTGGCGGGGGCACATCGGAGCCCAAACAGGGTAAGCAGTGTTGCTGTGTGAGGCAGCTAAAATGAGGTACCAGGTAAGGAGGAGGGGAACTCGTCATGGCTGGGGATAGCGTGCTGTATGGGATTAGAGCCCCAGCAGGATAAGGAGGATGTTCATGTGGGGTGGTTGAGCAGTGAGCTGTCAGATTCTGCATAAGACAGGTAAGGAAACACACACACAAACATGCACACACGCACTCCTGCCCCCCCCTCCCTAGCTCTGAGAAGGGCCAAAGCACTGATTCCCTTTCTGCTGTACTGACACCACATCTACTGCTCAGGGATCTTAGCTTCTTAGAATTCTCCACTAGAAAGGGCTCCTTGGGAAAAACAATGGGTTAGCTACAGTGAAGAAAGCATGATTTAAACCTGGGACATCGTGTGCCAGAAGGTAAGTGCTTTAAAAATGGTGATAAATCGGGCCGGAGGGTTAGCTCA